>MEHQ01002828.1:0-70253 GCA_008828725.1 Saccharina japonica
TACATCAGTGCTGGTGTTTGTCGGTGTTTTCGAAGTGTGTGTTGGTGTTGGTGTCGCTGTTGGTAACTATGGCGTTGCGTTGCGTGTTTGTTTCTTTGTCTGCATGTCCGTTTTTATTCATGGCTTTCCTGATTGAAAAGGAAAATCCGACCGCTATGAAACAATACTTACCGCTCAAAGAATAAATAATGACCGCTTTAACAACAAAATCTTCGTTAAAATAACAATTCCGACCGCTACGGGGCCCCCGATACCGCTATACCGCTACCGACGGGCCCTGCAAAAACGAAATGGAATTTCAAATACGATACAAAACCACCCTCCACCACTACCCACGGGTCCTGCAAAAACAGAAACAGAAAATAAAATACGTAACAACAACGCCTGGCACCGCTGCCGATGGCTCCTGCAAAACAATACACAAAACGAAGCGTCACACACGAAAGTCATCAAGGCTCGCCACAACTACCGACGAGTCCTGCCAAAACAAACCAAAACATGAAAGTACGAAAAAAGAAACGCCATCCACCACTACCAACGGGTGCTGCAAAACGAAACCGACCACAACCACTACCGACGGGCCCTGCGAAAAAGAAAACCAAAACGTAAAAATACACAGCAAAACTGATGGCAACTACTCTACCGACGGGTTTTGCGGATACAACAACAAAAAACCAAGACAGAAGCTACGAAGACACAAAAAATCATGGCACCACGCCCGGGAGGCAGGTCCTGCAAAATATAAGTAAAACAAATGAAATACGAGAACAAAAGCGTCCGCCACCACTGCTGACGGGTCTCCTACAAAAATATAACCTACATATCGTATGAACGTATAAAAACAAAAATGGCCGCCACCACTACCGACGGGCTCTGTAAAAATAAACAAATCAGTATAGACATAAAACAATGCGAAACGAAAACTGATCGCCACCCCTACTGTATATATATACCATCACCTACCGAAGGCCATCCTCTCCGAAATTTAACCTAAACAAGAAGACAACAACATCAACAACAACAGCAGCAACAACCACCAGCACTTAATCGATCGTACGTACTCACAGCTCACAGACGACGAACGTATCATACACGTATTTGTGACGTTTTGATTCTAAAACATAAAACGTGAAACCCCCAAAACAGGGCGATTGGCGAGACGACGCCCGCCATGGACGAGGCGTTCTCACCTCGGGGGCTAAGGACTTCCTCTACGACGGACAGTGGGTCAACGACAAGCGGACCGGTACGGGGAACTGCGTGATCAGGGGGAGGGAGACCTACAGCGGGCTATGGAAAGACGGGGAGTTCCATGGAAGAGGCGTGCATTGCGACGCCAGGGGGAACGTTTACGACGGGGAGGTGCGGGTGTTGCTGTCGTTGGGGAGGGGGTGGTCGGAAGGGGGTACTGTAGGGGGGAAGGGCTGGTGATGGTGGTGGTTTTGATGTTGGTGGAGTGTGAGAGTGTTGAGTGCTGGTGGTGGGGGTGGTGATGTTGTCGTTGGTTTTGGCGTCGGAGGTGGTTGGAGGCGGCTGGAGATGGGAGGCCCTGGTGGCGGTGATGGGGGTGGTTGTTCTTGGTGTTGGTGGGGTTCGAGAGTGTTGGCGGTGGTGGTGTTTGTCGTTAGTGTTGGTGCTTAAGCGTTGGTGTTGGCGTTGTTGTTGTTGTCGCTGCTGTTGCTGGTGTTGGAAGTGGTCCTATTATCGTTGTTGTTTGTGTTTGCGGTGTTCACTGTGGTGTCGGTTTCGCTGTTGCTGTTGATGCCGCTGGTACTGTTGGTTTCGACGCGTTTGTTCGCCTGCTCAACTCGGCGAGATTGTCCGAAGGACGGCGAGAATGCAGGGTGGTTTGAGATTCGGCGTTTCGAGTTGAAGTTGCCGCTGCGATCATTTTGTTTCGGTCGTCTTGTTGTGTCGCTTTGCTCTGTCGTTTCGTTTTTGTATCGTTTTTCGCCCGTTGTCCGGTGTTGTTACTTCGATATCGTAGCTCTGAAGAAGCCATTCGGAGATGGTGATCAAATTCCGTCAATCGATGCCTTACAGTTATGCAACCTACGCCAGCCCCCACAACTCGTTAGCACTGCCCGCTTGCGTGCTGGCACTGACGGACACGTAATGTTTTCTACTCTTACGTTTGTTTGTTTTTGTTTGTTTTGTTTTCTTCCATCAAGGCGCTTTCTTTTTTTGTTTCGCCCCTTTGGTAGCCGCAGCTTGATTTCAGGGCAGTACAGACAACATTATCACCGTTATACTGCAGGAGACAATAAACGAAGTGCAGCAGCTCACCATTGTTTTTTAGTCCTCCTGTTGTTGTTTTTGTTTTCAAGAATTCAGCCAGGTACCATAGCTACTACCCTTGGCTCCTTATTATTATTTTCTGTTCCTTGTATTCCTTATATGTTTTCGCTCTACATTCGTATTCATATATATTCATGTACGTGATACGAACATCATTTGTTTGTGTTTTTTTGTTTGTCTTCGTTCTGTTGTCTCTCAAAATTTGTTTTATCATTTGTTTTATTTCATTATTTTTGTTTCTTTTGACCCACTTTTAGTTTTTTTTTTCTTGTCTTAAGGGCTCTTTTGGCCGCTAACTTTCTTCTCGTTTTTTCTTTCGTTGACTGAAAAAAATATATATATATATATATTTTCATGCGTGTTGACTGACGGGTGGGGATGGACGATTCAGTTTTACCACGGTCAGCGAGAAGGCGCGGGACGATGGACGTCGAAGGCTGGCATGGTTGACGTAGGGGAGTGGAAGGCGGGACGGATGTCGGGAGTGGGGCAGTCCACGGAGGCGGACGGCACAGGTGAGGGGTTTGTATTTATTGGTTTGGAAGTGTCATGTAGGGGAGCGGTGGGAAGGTGGGTGAGAGGGGTGGAGGGACCGAGGGAGGGAAGGATGAGGGGGGGGGGGGTGTAGTCTTTATCATGCATGACCGTAGTCGTATGAGGATAGACCCTCGCATCCCTGCAATGCCGGGACGGAGCGCGTCGGGTTTTCCCCGACCAGGCAGACATTGCTTGCACCAAGCGCGAAGCGCCGTGACGTATTTGGCGAGTCACACGAAGGGTGCGCCGCGTCCTACTAAGAACCGCTTGTGAGGCGGTCTTTCTCGCAAAAATTGGCGACATCTTTGAATAAGTTGATTTGTTTTCCGGTGTAGCCACTTCCAGAGGGGACACCTTGTCATGCATGGCCGTAGTCGTATGACAATGGAATCTCGCATCCCTTCAAGGAAGGGATGGAGCACATCGGGTTTTCATCGACCAAGCAGACATCGCTAGCACCAAGCGCGAAGCGCCGGGATGATGGGGAGGGGGGTAATAGGGGGTAGAGGGAGAAGGCCGGTTGGTTTGGCGGTCTGTGCGTCTATGATAGCCTGTGCCAGTCTCCCCGGGTTTCTCTTCGCAACAATAACAAACAAAACACGGCACCCCCGGCCCCCTTCCCTCGTTCCCTTAGGAATACCGGCTTCCTCCTTCTGCTCAACTCCGCCCACGCTTCCCCTCCCGCCCCCCTCCTCCCCCCCCCCCAACCATTATCCCCCAACCATTGAGCGCAGCGTATTCGGGAGAATGGCACGACAGCCGGTACGCTGGCGAGGGTGCCCTCTCGCTGCCCACCGGAGCACGATACGAAGGTGGGCACCCCGAAAAAATAACGAAAGCACTTGGGGGAGAATTGTTGTCATTAATTGGAGGGATGTTCGGGGTGGAGGGGGGGGGGGGGGGGGGAAGGGGCGTACTCATGTGTCGCTTGCCTTAGTCGTTTGACCATTGACGACGCGTGCCTTTCGAGACGGAGCACCGGGGTGGATATTATGGGGTGACATTACGAGGAGGGATCATGAGCGTGTGTAGGGTGTCATTTGTTTTGTGGAGATAAAAAGTATGAGGTCCATATGTAGAATGTCATGATGTGCAGGGATACTAGGGTCGGTAAGGGTTTCATTTTTTGGAGGGATGGTGTGGGTGTTGTATAGGGTATCTTTTGTGGAGAGATGATGGGGTAGGGTGTTATTTAGCGGAGATTTAGCGGGCAATGTGTGTCACGTGTGAGGGGTCCTGGGGTCAATGGGGTTTCATTTTGTGGAGGGATGGTGTAGGCGAATAGGGTGTCGTTTTGTGGAGAGCTAATGGAGGTGGAGGGACTTGATCCCAAAACGCATTTGCTTTTGAGTCAATCTGGAGATATAATTTATGTACGGTGTCAATTTGTGGAGGGACCTTGGGGATAGGGTGCAATTACGTGGAGGGGTACTTGAGATATAGACTAGTGGGTGTCATCCCCGTGGGGAGATAATGGGAGGGCATATACTTCGTATATATATGGTGTGCCTATACGGTTGGGGAGGGATTGAGGATAGAGGGTCATTGTGTTGGCGGGTGCTGGAGGCCGGGCGCTTCTACTGACGTTCGCTGGCACGCGCATGCGTTGTATCACGCCCGCCCCCCCGCCTCCCCCCTGATGCGCATCTTCCAGGAATGTTCCGGGATGGTGAGAAGCACGGGTCGGGGTGTCTTCTCACCCCTGACGGCGACACGCTCGAGGGGGAATGGCTAAAATCAAAGCCTCAGGAGGGAGACGTGGGTTTTTTTTTGTTTTTCGTTCGTGTGTTTTTGTTTTTCAAGTTCGACACGTACGAATCCCATTTAGTTTTTTTTCTCGTTACTGGTATTATCAAACACCTGGCACCTGATATATACAACGTCGTTCTTCGCGATCGCTAGAAGCATTGTACTCGCAATTAATGTATACTCGCACGCACCTTGTTGTCATGTAAAATACCCGTTCCTTTAATTTAGACTTGATACATGTTTTTGTTTTGGGTTGTAAGTGTGTCGCCCTTTGTTGTTGTTCACCCGTTTTTGTCGAATTTTGCCGTTTTCGATACGTTTGTTGCATCTTCGACATGTATATATTTTTGAGGTTTACAGTTAGTTTTCGCTTTTCGTTTTTCGATATATATATATTTTTTCGATTTTGTTTTGTTTTTGCCTTTTCCGCTCCGTTTCCGCCTTTTGTTTTTTACACTTTTGTATATTATAGACCGAGTGGCGAATACGCTTCGCAAATGGCGATGACTACGCGGGGACCGTACAAGCAGGACTTCCCCACGGCTTAGGGACGTACAAGTACTCCAACGGGGATGTTTTCACGGGCGGGTTAGCAGCAAAGATACCAGGAGACAGCACTTTTGCCCCCCCCCCTGGACAGACGGCAAAACATGGCTTCATTTACCTGGACTGACACCAAACTACTAATGTTTAGTGTGGATCGATCGGCCCGATAATTTACAGCCTTTTGGCAGGCCACTTTTTTCTCTGCTTGACATGTCTCCGGGCATCTTTGGCAAGCAGAGGATCGACGGGGTAAAAAGAGAGCGGGGGGGGGGGGGGGGGGGCTGTATTTCACATGTCCATGTTACACGTATTCGTAGAGAGTTCGCTGTCTTGATGTCAAACTTGTTTCATTTAGTGTCAAGTGTCGCCAAGCGATAAGATGAAGAGTACCGACTCTGCTACCTATTTCGATATGCTACGAGTACCAGTATGTTTTTTGTTTTTGTTTTGTTGACGTGGTAGTGAATGATTTTCCAATGTAGTTGTCGTACATATTATTTCATACTTGCGTATGTACCAGGTACACCCTTCTGTTTTTTTTTTTTGTATTTGCGATGCGTGCTTTTTGTGTCCCACAGTTTAGCTCCACGAAACTTGTACTCTCTACTTAGTACTGAATTTTGGGTGTGCCTGGTGCCTGGCGTCGTTGAGTAGAAAACTCGGGCTGTCTGTTTTCGTGAAGCGTCCGAACCAAACTGCAAGCAGCTGTACGTCGCGCACGCAGCAGGAAACGTACTGCTCGTACTGCCGCACGCTCTCACGTAACGACTGATTTGACACAGCTCGTCATTCTTTGACCGCTATACTATGGCCACGTCAAAATGGCCTCTTTTAGCATAACACACACCTGGATACACCAGCTGCGGTTCTCAGCTTTGCAGCCTGCACCAGTGATGTGTATGCGTTCGTCGTTGCGAGAAATACCTGGTACCCAGTACTACTGTAGTACATGCTTCATGAAGGACAGACATGTACCGTGTATGCCAGGTACCGGGATTCAATACGCGTAACGGCAAGAACAATAATAAAGTAGGACAAGCAAAAGGATTTGTTGATGTTGATACAGCGGCCGACCAACCGAATGGCTGACCGACCACCAGAACGATCAATTGACCAACCACCCGACCGGGAAACTACCCAAACGAACGATCTTCTGTGTGGCTGTGACTGACCGATCCACTGATAGACTAGCCGAATGACCGAGCAGCTGAACGAACGACCGACCGAACGACCGAATGGTCGTTTGGCTGACCCACCGCCGACTGACTTCACGACCGACCAATCGACCGACTGACCAACGAACAACCGATCGACCAACGAATAACCGATAGATCGACAGACCAACTGATCGGCCAACAGACCAACTGATCGGCCAACAGAGCGACCGACGGGCCAACCGACCGATCGATTAACCAACTGACCAAATATCCGTCTAGCCGAGCTACCGAGCTACAAACCGACCAGCCCAGCGATCGACTGATTCCAGCACGACTGACGACCGCCCGACCGATCGACATTCAACCGAATTATCGACCGAAAGACCGGCCGACCGATCGACCGACCGACCGACCAATCGGTTGGAAGACAAACCGAATGACCTACTGACCAACCGAATGGCCATCCAACTTACCAAACAAACCGACCCAATGACCGCCCAACCGAGCAAGTGACCGGCTGACTGACTGACCGACCGACCGACCGGTCAACCAAATCTGCGATTCACTGCTTCACCGACCGATGGACCAACCGACCGGCCNGAAGCCTTCGTAGGTATAAAACGAAAAATAAAAGGAAACACTAATGTATTCTAACGACATTGGCTTAAGGAGTATACTATTCGTCATACATACTTTGGCCAAACATTCTTACCCGTATTCGAGCATGCCTCCTTAGTCATTTGACCTTTTCGAGACGGAGCACTAGGGGGGGGAAGGGGCGTACTCATTTGTTGCTTGCCTTAGTCGTTTGACCATTGACGACGCGTGCCTTTCGAGACGGAGCACCGGGGTGGATATTATGGGGTGACATTACGAGGAGGGATCATGAGCGTGTGTAGGGTGTCATTTGTTTTGTGGAGATAAAAAGTATGAGGTCCATATGTAGAATGTCATGATGTGCAGGGATACTAGGGTCGGTAAGGGTTTCATTTTTTGGAGGGATGGTGTGGGTGTTGTATAGGGTATCTTTTGTGGAGAGATGATGGGGTAGGGTGTTATTTAGCGGAGATTTAGCGGGCAATGTGTGTCACGTGTGAGGGGTCCTGGGGTCAATGGGGTTTCATTTTGTGGAGGGATGGTGTAGGCGAATAGGGTGTCGTTTTGTGGAGAGCTAATGGAGGTGGAGGGACTTGATCCCAAAACGCATTTGCTTTTGAGTCAATCTGGAGATATAATTTATGTACGGTGTCAATTTGTGGAGGGACCTTGGGGATAGGGTGCAATTACGTGGAGGGGTACTTGAGATATAGACTAGTGGGTGTCATCCCCGTGGGGAGATAATGGGAGGGCATATACTTCGTATATATATGGTGTGCCTATACGGTTGGGGAGGGATTGAGGATAGAGGGTCATTGTGTTGGCGGGTGCTGGAGGCCGGGCGCTTCTACTGACGTTCGCTGGCACGCGCATGCGTTGTATCACGCCCGCCCCCCCGCCTCCCCCCTGATGCGCATCTTCCAGGAATGTTCCGGGATGGTGAGAAGCACGGGTCGGGGTGTCTTCTCACCCCTGACGGCGACACGCTCGAGGGGGAATGGCTAAAATCAAAGCCTCAGGAGGGAGACGTGGGTTTTTTTTTGTTTTTCGTTCGTGTGTTTTTGTTTTTCAAGTTCGACACGTACGAATCCCATTTAGTTTTTTTTCTCGTTACTGGTATTATCAAACACCTGGCACCTGATATATACAACGTCGTTCTTCGCGATCGCTAGAAGCATTGTACTCGCAATTAATGTATACTCGCACGCACCTTGTTGTCATGTAAAATACCCGTTCCTTTAATTTAGACTTGATACATGTTTTTGTTTTGGGTTGTAAGTGTGTCGCCCTTTGTTGTTGTTCACCCGTTTTTGTCGAATTTTGCCGTTTTCGATACGTTTGTTGCATCTTCGACATGTATATATTTTTGAGGTTTACAGTTAGTTTTCGCTTTTTGTTTTTCGATATATATATATATATATATATATATTTTTTTCGATTTTGTTTTGTTTTTGCCTTTTCCGCTCCGTTTCCGCCTTTTGTTTTTTACACTTTTGTATATTATAGACCGAGTGGCGAATACGCTTCGCAAATGGCGATGACTACGCGGGGACCGTACAAGCAGGACTTCCCCACGGCTTAGGGACGTACAAGTACTCCAACGGGGATGTTTTCACGGGCGGGTTAGCAGCAAAGATACCAGGAGACAGCACTTTTGCCCCCCCCCCTGGACAGACGGCAAAACATGGCTTCATTTACCTGGACTGACACCAAACTACTAATGTTTAGTGTGGATCGATCGGCCCGATAATTTACAGCCTTTTGGCAGGCCACTTTTTTCTCTGCTTGACATGTCTCCGGGCATCTTTGGCAAGCAGAGGATCGACGGGGTAAAAAGAGAGCGGGGGGGGGGGGGGGGGGGCTGTATTTCACATGTCCATGTTACACGTATTCGTAGAGAGTTCGCTGTCTTGATGTCAAACTTGTTTCATTTAGTGTCAAGTGTCGCCAAGCGATAAGATGAAGAGTACCGACTCTGCTACCTATTTCGATATGCTACGAGTACCAGTATGTTTTTTGTTTTTGTTTTGTTGACGTGGTAGTGAATGATTTTCCAATGTAGTTGTCGTACATATTATTTCATACTTGCGTATGTACCAGGTACACCCTTCTGTTTTTTTTTTTTGTATTTGCGATGCGTGCTTTTTGTGTCCCACAGTTTAGCTCCACGAAACTTGTACTCTCTACTTAGTACTGAATTTTGGGTGTGCCTGGTGCCTGGCGTCGTTGAGTAGAAAACTCGGGCTGTCTGTTTTCGTGAAGCGTCCGAACCAAACTGCAAGCAGCTGTACGTCGCGCACGCAGCAGGAAACGTACTGCTCGTACTGCCGCACGCTCTCACGTAACGACTGATTTGACACAGCTCGTCATTACTTTGACCGCTATACTATGGCCACGTCAAAATGGCCTCTTTTAGCATAACACACACCTGGATACACCAGCTGCGGTTCTCAGCTTTGCAGCCTGCACCAGTGATGTGTATGCGTTCGTCGTTGCGAGAAATACCTGGTACCCAGTACTACTGTAGTACATGCTTCATGAAGGACAGACATGTACCGTGTATGCCAGGTACCGGGATTCAATACGCGTAACGGCAAGAACAATAATAAAGTAGGACAAGCAAAAGGATTTGTTGATGTTGATACAGCGGCCGACCAACCGAATGGCTGACCGACCACCAGAACGATCAATTGACCAACCACCCGACCGGGAAACTACCCAAACGAACGATCTTCTGTGTGGCTGTGACTGACCGATCCACTGATAGACTAGCCGAATGACCGAGCAGCTGAACGAACGACCGACCGAACGACCGAATGGTCGTTTGGCTGACCCACCGCCGACTGACTTCACGACCGACCAATCGACCGACTGACCAACGAACAACCGATCGACCAACGAATAACCGATAGATCGACAGACCAACTGATCGGCCAACAGACCAACTGATCGGCCAACAGAGCGACCGACGGGCCAACCGACCGATCGATTAACCAACTGACCAAATATCCGTCTAGCCGAGCTACCGAGCTACAAACCGACCAGCCCAGCGATCGACTGATTCCAGCACGACTGACGACCGCCCGACCGATCGACATTCAACCGAATTATCGACCGAAAGACCGGCCGACCGATCGACCGACCGACCGACCAATCGGTTGGAAGACAAACCGAATGACCTACTGACCAACCGAATGGCCATCCAACTTACCAAACAAACCGACCCAATGACCGCCCAACCGAGCAAGTGACCGGCTGACTGACTGACCGACCGACCGACCGGTCAACCAAATCTGCGATTCACTGCTTCACCGACCGATGGACCAACCGACCGGCCTCACAATCGGCCAAATAACATTATGTATAACTGACTGACCGACGGAAGGACCGACTGGCTGACTTACCGACCGACTAACTGACTGACCGACCGACCGACGGACTGAACGATCGAATTTCCGACCGACCAATGGGCTGTTCGCAGGTGGGATCGCGGCCTCCGACACGGGAACGGCATCTGTGTATTTGCCAACGGGGAGAGATTCGAGGGGGAGTGGCGACGTGACAACATTTCCTATCAGGGGAAGGGGGCGCTCACCCTGGCCGATGGAACCACCCATGACTTCTCCTGACTCTATGGAAGCCGTGACCTCGTGTGACGTTTGAGGGAGGGAGGTAGGCATAGAGGGGTTCAGTTGTACATTACTTGGCGTGACTTCAAGGCCTGGACGGGATGAGTCGGTTACCATGAATTGGCGTGTTTTTGTTATGGAAGGGGTGAGGGAGCCGGCTGCGTACCCATTGCTCCCGGTGGGTTGGAGGGATGGAGGGGAGGAGGGAGTTAATCATCTCTCCTTAGCTCGCCTGACTTTAAGAGAGGCAGGAAGGGATAGAGGGATGGAGGGGGGAGGGAGGGAGGTCATGCTCTCTAGCATGACCGGCTCCCATGTACTGGCAAGTATAGGATCCACCACCTCAACTTCCCACTAGAAATGCCCCGCCAATACTGACGTGGCACTACTCCAATGCAGGTACATTCAGTACGTATATATCACACCCTGGACAATTATCAATTGCCTAATTGTCTATTAATAGTTTCCTATTACAATTGACTGGCAATTGTGGTCGCCAATTCCAATTAATTGGAACGCATCGAGCAGAGGGAGGTAGGGAGGGAGGGAGGTAGGGAGGGAGGGAGGGAGGGTGGGAGGAGCCGTTCCTTAGCCTGCTCACCTTTGAAGAAGGAACGATGAACATGGACAGGGAATAAAGAAGGAAGGGAGGGGTGGAATGGCGGTCAGAGCGATGGAGCGGCAGCAAGTATGGGGAAGCAAGAGGGAGGGATGGGGAGCGAGGAAAGAAGGGAGGATGGGTGTATGGGAAAGGAGGAGGGCATGGCGGGGAGTAAGGAAGGAACGCAGGCAGGCAGGAAGTCGGGCAGGCAGGGAGGGAGGACGGGAAAGCGGGGGGGGGGGGGGGGGGGGGCGATGGGGAAGCCGAGGAAATATGAGGAAATACGCAGGAAGGATGGTGAGCGACGAAGGAAGGAATGATGAGCAGGGAGGGATCAAGGGTGGGGAGCGAGGAAATAATATTAAAAGGCAGGCAGGTAGGCCAGTCAGGCAGGAAGGCAGGCTGGAAGGAAGGAATGGAGTGAACAGCGAAGGCAAGAAGGAAGACAGGGGAGGAAGGGAGGAAGAATGAGGGAAAGCAGAAGGACGGGAAGGGGCGGAGGACTGGACGAACAATATCGCAATAAAAGAACGCGGGTAGTGGGCTTTGGGGGAGGAGTGCTTTATGAGGAGCATAACGCCACCCGCGTGTTTTGACCCGCCGTGTCTCCTTGCCACGCGAGTAAGCAGCGCTGAAGCAGATAACAGGGATACACACATTTCGGCGTGGCTGGGTGAGCGCGGTGCCGTCCGGATGAGGCATGGGGGCGTTATCGATATTCGAATGAGCTTCTCCCGATGATTCACGCGTGTGGTGGTGGCAAAGGCGTTGCTGGTTATGCGGGTATACCGACATCCATTCCTGTTATACATCTACGACGTACCAAGTACCTCGTAGTGTTTTCAAACTGCTTTTCGTTTTTTTAACGTGGCATAATATGTTGATGTGTGTGTGTGTTTTTTGTTTTTTTTTCTTTTCGAGCACTAACAGGTGCCCTATTTGTTTTGTTGTTGTGTTTACGTTTTAGGAGTGTTTCTTTTTCCCGGGTGCGTGGAGGCTCCTTCCTCCCTTCCTTTCGTTTGTTTTTCATGCCATGTCTGCTTAGTCCCGTCTGTATGACGCTTACGCTTGTTTGGTCGCCGCCGCTGGGTGCCGCTTCGAAGTTTCGCGAGCGCGCCAGACAAAAGCGACGCGCGTAGGATTGTATGGATGCTTATGCTGACGACATCTTGTGTCACGGGGGACGCAACCCCCACGGAGTGGTATGGCGTAGGGCGGGTTAGGTTGGGCCTAACGAGGTGGGGTTGGCTATGGGTATGGGATGGGCTGGCTTGAGTTGGGTTGTGCTGGGTTGGGTATTGGTACGGGATGGGATGGGCTGGGCCGGGTTGGTTTGGATGTGGTTGGGTTGGGTTAGGTTGAGTTGGGTTGGGTTGGGTTGGGTTGGATTGGGTTGGATTGGGTTCGGTCGGGTTGGGTTTGGTATGGGTATTGGATGGGCTGGGTTGGGTTTGGTTAGGATGAGTTGGTGTTGGGTTGGGGTCGAATGAGGTGGGGTGGGTTGGTTTGGGTTCGGATGGGGTGGGGTGGGCCTACACTTGTAAAACCTGATAGCGAGGTTGTACCTACGCGCGCCATCCCTACAAGGTAAGACCCAAGTGTGTTTGTGTGGTTGGCGGTTGGCGTGAGCTTCAACGTGACACGCGTGACTCACGGTGCGTTCGTCGGGGGTGGTAAATTA
Organism: Saccharina japonica; assembly: GCA_008828725.1. Taxonomy (NCBI): domain Eukaryota; class Phaeophyceae; order Laminariales; family Laminariaceae; genus Saccharina; species Saccharina japonica. Next base: position 12,796 of record MEHQ01002828.1, read on the forward strand.
TCAGGTGTTCGCGGCATCACGATACGATGCTGTGTGATACGTGCGGCACATTATAGCGTGCCCTGGATGACCTCTGCGTACATTTTCTGTTCAGATCATGCGCGCGTATTTTCTGCGGACGTGGTCCGCCAACATTTTCTGTCTGCGTATTCTGCCTGCTGCTTTTGCCTCCAGCTTCTGCGTAGAGTTTTTGCCATCAGCGTCTCCCTGTAGGTTTTGTGCGCAGTTACTGCCTGCAGATTCTGGCTCAAATATTTGTCTGTAGTTTCCAACCTGCAGCCCCCCCCTGCAATTCCCGCTTGCAGCTTATGTCTGCTGTTCCTACATGCAGGTTCTGTCTGCAGTGCATGTCGGCAGTTTATAATATATCTGTAGTTCCTACGATTAATAGTCCAGGGTTTTCTACCGGAATTTTTCCTGCCTGCATTGTCGGTCCGCAGTTTCTACTCGCGTTTGTTGTTTGTTTCGCTGATTTTTTTCGGCCGTCGCAGAGAGCTACTGCCGTCGTGCCACTCGGTGCCATAGCGGCCGTTCCTCTTGAAGACCGCCGCTGTACCGGTAGTCGCGACCGATTGCGATTGACACTACGACGAGAGAATTGGGGGTTTGGGTTATATGGGATTGAGAACAACAATGATGTTAGGATTGGTAGTGGGATTTTGGTGTTGGGGTTGCGATCGCGATTGAGGTTGCGAGTGCGATTGCGACTGAGATAGCCGGAGAACGCAAGCCCCTCCCTGCCCCTTGCCCTGCTTCTCGCTTGTAGGCGAAGCAGTTATTGGGTTTGCGACTGAGATTGAGGTTGAGGTTGCGAGTGAGACTGGATGTTGAGGTCGAGATTAAAATTGAGATTGGGGCAAACCGGTTTCATTTACGTATTTCACAGCAGTGCCGCACAGTTTCTCGCGTGGGAGTTATAAAATCGACGCCGTACTGTAGCAGCAGCTTGTTGCTCTGCTCCTGTTGTAGGAGCATCGGAGAATTGCGAAATTTCGTGGAACTGGCGGCGCATTATTAGTTCACACTGGTCCACACCTAAAAGGCAGGCTGGGAGTGTTTCCAGAAAAAAAGGAGCACGCGTGCACAGGCCGGTCTGAATACCAGGCGTAACTGCACCTGTTGGCTGTTTCGTTGGGGGGCATACGGCCTGGCTACCATACCTCCCTCTGAAGAATTGTGCTGATGACCATGGGCGGGCAGCTGCCCGTGGGGGATTGTAAATTTGTTTATTCCAGTCAGGCAAACTTTACTGCTCTATTTTCTTTTCGTGTTCGGAAGGAAGCCACGAGGCGTGAAGCACACGTTTCTCCTTATGGGACAGCTTGGGCGCCAGGGTTGTTGAACCAAGTTAGGGCACCGGTGTAAGGAGGAGGTATTGATTGGTGCCGGTTTATTCGTGCAGCAGTAGTGGCGAGTGTTGTCACGTGTTCCTCGAGCCCCGTAGGCATTTTTTCAAACTGCTTCCTTTCGAGTAGTTTATGTAGATTGTATTGTTTTGCAGGAGCACCTGCCTGCAGTTTTTCATTGTTTTTTCTTTTTTGTCTTGTGCAGTTCAAATACTATCGAATATACTATTTTGCGCAGGAGCACCTCCCGCGGTTTCTTCGTTTATTTATTTCTTGTCTTGTGCAGTTCAAATGTATATCGATTACCCTATTTTTAAGTTTGTGGGCACCTCGAACCTATTCTTGCTAACATTCGAACCCAGTGCATACTTTCCAGACGCGTGGCTGAGCCTATTACCATTGCCCGGCTGAGGGAGTATAAAGTATGGCTGTCGCAGTCAGTCATACGCACCCGTGATGTCGGATTATATACGACCAAAATACGTCGTGCTTTCACGCATTACGGCTACAAACGAAATATGGGTTGATTATACGCGTAATTTTACCGCAAAACAGGGGGCGTTTAAGAGATTTCTCCTAGACCGAAACGCACATCCGACAGAGTGGAAGCCCTTTTGTGTCGGGGGGAGGGGGGTTGAATCCAACAGCTGCCCTATCTGTCTTCGGGCCGTAGCGCCGTGCTACTGCTAATGCAGTTTTCCTATATAAATCTATAGGGTCCGTTAGTACGTGACATGAGGCGTTGCGGGATGACGGCGGCCCCGACCAACTTGTTGCGGCTAAAACCGCTCGCCGCAAACACGTAGTTACGCTACATGACATATCGTATGCTCAGAGGCCTTTTGAACTGCTATCAGGGCATTCTTGAACTACGTACGTAAAAATAATGGTGCCGCGAATACTGGCCGCGGCTACCGTGTCACACGCGGATGCGGGCTACACCTGCAGCAGTAGGTATACCTGCGGAGCATTCCATTGGTCTTGTGGGGCGTGGGTTGTTGATCGGCGTGTGTTGGTTCGTGCCGACCCATGTTGCTCACGTTGCTCCTGTTGCGGTGTGTTGCGTGTGTTGCTTCGGTTCCCTCGGCTGTGGCGGTCGTAAAGACTGCGCGGCACGCGAACTGGTGGCGGTAGGTGAAGTCCCCCCCCCGGCCAGGGCGGTAATCGACGGTGGCGACGGAAGCATATGCACGAGCAACGAATGTGCTTTCTACACTAATTTCAAGATAACGACTCTCGAATTTCTCATTTTCCTCTATATCTCAGCCTGGCTTTCTTATCAGCCTGTTTCTCATTAGGTGTCCTGTACTGTATGCTGACGATATGTGTTGCTTGACATAAAAATAAATAACTCAGACGGCACGTATACGTAGATGTTCATTCGCGTTGGTTCAGCACAATCAGTATTCCCCCAGCGTGATGCATTGCATATTTGACTACTGCAGGTACTGAGGTCGCGCCTCATATTCACTACGAGTAAATTACTACAGTAGTAACTACTGTGTTACTGGGAAGTCAGCAAAATTGGATAACACGGCTACATTATGTTACTCCGCGACGCCGCTTTACCCCTAACACAGGTAACACATGTTAGAGCGTGGGAAGATCCAAAGGGTAACGTAGTAACATTACGTTGGATTGACTCCGGCCCCCACGGTAACGCAGTAACATAATGTTACGCCCGGATTGATTATTATGGTAACACGGTAACATAATGTTAAAATCAGATCTTTACTGACAGTAACACCGTAACATAATGTTAGGCAGACCTCGGCATTTAGGCTAACACCCTAACATAGTGTTACGTATCGGCCGGCTAAGACTGTAACGTATCTAACGTATGTTAAATGTTACGTTATCCGACCTTAAGGCAATCATATTGGGGTCCGAATAACGTAGTGTTCGTAGTGCGGGACACTATGTTAGTGTTATGTTAGTGTGTTATTTGTAACACAATGTTAACACTCATTAGAAGGGTAACACAATGTTAGTGTGTTATGTCTAACGCTCCGTGGACAGTAACATTGTGTTATCGTGTTAGTAAATCTGCAGATATCGATCTGGGAATGTTAGAGTGATAACGTACGTGTTGGGTCAGAGCCTAACACTATTTCAAAGTGTTAGATGAAGGACGGATCACGGTGTAACATCACGTTAAGGCGTGTGCACATTCGTGGGTTTCCAGTTAACACTGTGTTACCGCGTTACCGTGATTGCCCTTCTAGGGTTAACACTGTGTTACCGTGTTACCGTGATTGCCCCTCCAGTGTTAACACTATGTTAGTACGTTGCCAAGTCCTTGTGTTAGGCCCCATATCGTCGATAAGTGTTATCCGAGTGTTACGTTTTCCGAGGTGTGCACTATTATAGAATCAAGTGAAACTCTCCTCATATGGTGGCTTGTGTCCACTGCATCGCATTACTTAAGCAACTGAACATGTTCTCCATTGAGTTGGTCCTACCAGTTGACCAAACAATGCAGCTCGGCTCGACCTTGACTTGGGGGTGACAGACATAAAAGCAGCAGAGGGGGGGAAGCCAGGGGGGATCAACTACTAGAAGGGAGCTCACGGGTAGAGGGTGGATAACGAGAGGGAAGCTCTTGGTAAAGTTTGGGCGTGTGTTGTCATCACCGAAATTATCTTGGTGTGGGCCTTGGCAAACTCGTCTTTTCTTGTAGACTTCAAACCAAAGATGTCGGGAGACATGTCAAGCAAGGCAAAACATGCGCTGTCAAGGGTTTAGTGCCGAAGTGTTACACACTAAAACCTAATAGTTTGTTGTCAGTCACGGCATGTCAAGGCAAATCTGCTGTCTGTCAAGGGTTGAAAGTCCTGTCTCCCGACATCTTTGCTTCAAACTGAGACGATTTTGGTCGTAAATATAGGGGGCATTCATATGGCCACGAAGTGTGCCACTCTGCCTTCTACTCACGAACATATACAGACTGGGGTAGTGCGCAGACGGACGGCAGGGTGTGCGACGAGGCCGGGAGAAACAACACAAATTTACACAGGCAACGAAATACAAGCTGAAACAAACTGGAGATCAGCAGAGCAGAGCAGGCGTCCCAGCCAGGCGTTGCCATCCCCGACAGTACTGGGTGCGAAGGGCCTCGGCGGGTTTTGTTGATCGCTCGTGAGCCCTCTACATGGGCTAGCGTGGTCTGCTGTGTGTGCTGTTGGGTCTGTGCTAAACAGGTACGTGCTGGCTCTGATCGTCTCAGATCATGTCGGTCGTGCGGAGATACATGTCACGTAGATACGTGTTACCTGGTACGTAGCTACTAATCACGATTATTTTGAAACGGGTCCCTAAATCAAACGTCGTCAAAAGAGGAACCTCGAACCTTACCCCTGAGAATACACCAACTTGTTGTGCTTGCACCACGAGCACGTAAACATACCATATGGTACAGAGCACAACACAGGCCACAGCAGCAGGGAAAAGGAAGCGACTCGTCGCCCTCCTGCTGCTCTCGCTAGGACACAGAGTACGCGCTGTAGGTGGGAGGTGAAAGCCTGCCCGGTGATCGTGGGCGACGGGGGTGCAACGGCATTCGAGTGGGGTTTGACATCCGACGCAACCAATCGATTGGACTGGACGAGAAGGAAGTGAAGCAGGAGTTTGTTTTACAAATTTGTGTGCCTTGGTATCGGGGAACAATCGTCACCAGTCTCTCTGGGGTGCCCCCTGTGAACGCTCAGCAAGGGGTCTCGCTGAGACAGAAACATTTCGTCGTCTGGGCTCGGTCCAATCGGTAGCGCGGCGGCTATGAGTGAGGTGGGACGGCCACACCAGCTACAAAAGCAACAGCACACCCGCAGAAAAACAGTGTTGTTCGCAAATGCGAAGTTGCTCCGCATACAAAATCTGCGGTGTATTCGAGTGAAGGCGGTCACACGGACGACGGGTAAAAATGGAAATGCGTGATACAGCGATTTCAAAACGGGTCCCTGCAAAACCAGGCACGAGGCAAACTAGAAAACCCGCATTCGCTAGTATTAAACCCCAACTCTCCGTAGGCCCGTGTATTAATCACCGTAGCATCACTAGTAGCCCCCAGACTCTGTGCGACATGTCGCCAGTTGGCAGGTGAAACGGCAACACCCGAATTCCATCACAAACAATTTCCAAGGAAAAACAGCTATCCCACTACATTATCAAATACTCAATATCAACTGCAATGCGAAGAGATGTCCGGAAACAAATAGACAGTGCCTACGGGAAATGAAAAAATCACCAAGCGAAAAAATGCTGAGAAAACCTTTAACCAAACTCAGTAACACCGTCTCAGCATTGAACTCCCACCGCCCGATCACACTGGCCCCCTTGTTCCGTACCTTGCTCCTTAAGGGCACAACATCAGCGACATGTTTGATAAAAATCAGCCCCCTTGCTTGATCCTCCTCACGGGGGTATGGCAAAGACAACACACTCCTCCTGCTCCTGGGATACAGCGTTGTGCGTGGTCAACAAACAACTAATTTTTACGATGCCATTCCTGAAGACATTCGACATGCATCGCTGTGGTGGACTGGTCTTCCTAGACGAATATATGTGTGTACTAGGGGGCACCTCTCTATATCTTCTGCAATTCCCTCGTGCCTTCCTCCTCCGTCCAACCAACAAAGTATCGCATTAAACATGGTAACTAAATATGATAAGGTCACCGATAAGTTATCGCGAGAAAAGGAGGCACGTCTATTTGAAACCAGTTGGTGATAGAACCAGCATACTGGCCTGACGATATTACGTGGACACCCTCAAGCTCCCCGTCAGCAAGACGCTACTTTGTAACAGGAAATCCAGCGGAAAACGGGTGTAATGTCGTTAACGTCACTGCATCCCCGTCTCAAGAAAGTCGGCAACCGGCGAAGGGTCGGAAACTCCCGACATTGATTGGTATGATGAACAGTAGAAGGAACGAACTTGAGTAAGTGCTCACAAAAATAGCGACACCCAGGCGCATGGTACAATAGAGGTGTGCACACCATCTTGTTTCTGAGGGGAGTCACTTGAGAAGCTCTTTGCCCCACCCAAAAAATGATTTTGGAGGAAAACAGAAGCGCTACCCGATATAAACAGCCCCATGGTCTAACGAGAAAACGGAAAATATGGCGAAATCAAAATGGAATTCCGGCGATTTTCTGTTCAGGTGCCACGATCATTCATAAAAGTGCTACCTCTACCGTGAAACAGCTCCCCACTACTCTATAATGCACTCCTACAACGGCGAAGTCCAAACCTCCAGTAGACCGAAATCCTCACCTATCCTGGGTTTATAATGCATGTATATCGAAGCCCTCGAAACCGGGTTATTGTGTATATTTATATTAGGAACCGAAACATGTGACACGTAATCTGGGTCATACGTAACCAGCCGAAGTTTAGTGTACGGTCTCTGCTGATGTTTGCATTTCAACATCCTGGTAAAAAAACAAAAAAACACATGTTTCAATCCGAACTGCGGCCGGTATCAGCATTCGTCAGCCCACTACAACAGCAATGTATATGTAGGAATATGTCTATTTCGCTGAAACGTTTCGACACGAGCACATCGTACAGAGATGTTGTGTATTAATGCACTGCTGTCTCACATTCACTCCACATTCAGCAAGAATACCAGTAATCACGTATCCTGCCTTCATGCCGCATAAAGCATCACGACTCGATGTTTCTCACCACGAGAATACCAGCAAATCAGACAGGCGCCAAACCAAGGCCACTAATAAAAAAATTTATAGTACCCAAAGCAAATATCAGGTTCCAGGTGTAGCATCAAACGTCACCCTCTTCCAAACATCGCATATGGGTCCCTTGCGGGGTGAATCGCTGGTCGTATTCCCAGGTGTAGGATATGGTACACGCTGTCCGATAATCGACCCAAAGAAACCCATGCCTGACACTAAGCACAGTGTCCATAATTCAATCCGTGCACAAACGACAACCAAAGCAACCCCCCTTCCACATACTTGAATATCGCCTCGAAAATCCTTCAAAAATCGACCGAAGAACCTTGCAAACTGTACTCTCCGTTTCGGCACCATCGCTTTGACTCTATGATTCCCAGCTGTAGCCACTGAGGGGAATAGTACGTGGTCGTCTTGGGAGGACGGTTTCATAGCAGTTGAATTACGTAGTTTCACGCAGCTATTAGTGGTTATAAACTGGTTGGACGCTTGAACGGTTGATTCATGCGAGGAAACATAACAACATTGTTCAGCTAGCGCTCCCGGGTGATCGTTTAGTCGTGGTTAAACCTCGCAACGACTACGCTCAAGGTCATGAGTTCAAAACCCTGCCTCGCAGGATGGGTTTGACTTGCGGGCAGCGCCTTTTATGTGTGTGCACGAGTCGACGAGAGTTGACGAGGCCTAAAACCCCTGAATCGTTCTAGCGATAAAATCAGCGGAGGTACGCACCCGAGCGGGAACGGGGTAGGGGAGAGAAGTGTCCGCCATAGAACCCTGGATCTGATAACGGGTTATGACCGATCATCAAACCATATGAGTCGATTCAACGTGATCGCAACGTGCACGTTCAATATAATGTGCCGAGGCCCTTACAGGTATGCTTACGTGTTTGGTGTAGAGAGGGTAGTTGTCGATATATGGTGACTGGAGTTCTGCAGGTCGCCTTTGTAGGAGAGCATGTAAGATTATTCGATAACGTTTTGTTTGTATTTTGCGTGTGAGGACCTGCACCAGTCCGTCATTCTTAACACCTTGGGGAGGTTCCGGCGGTACAAAAGTTGCCGCTGACTTTCTCGGGATTGGGATGCGATCCGGCGACGACACCCCTGTTGACTGTTGAAGGGTAGTTTGTCCAATTTTTCATGTTGTTCGATGCAGGATAAATAAATATAAACTCCCCACTATGAACACTAGTCGTAGTATATAAGACATGGGTTCAGCTTACTCTAGGCCCTCAACGCCGCACGACACCCCCCAGACTGAGCACCCATCGACACTGATGGCCGAGCCGAGCTCAATCGTGTAGGGTTCCGTTGCCCCAAGATATCGAACAAAAGCCGCGACACTTATGGCTGGCCTTTCTGTGGCAGAGGGCACACAAGCAGACAGCATTTCGTGAGTCGCACTTGAACCAGAGGTTGAAATCCGTGGATTGCAATGAAAGCCGCAGAAAATACAGTCCTCGAACTAACGACCTCCCCGTTTTCGACAGGGGTACTTATTGGTGCTGGGGATCGTCTCTGAAACCGATGGTAGTCTAATATTTGAAACGCTCTGCAGCAAGAAGCCGATGTCAATTGAAAAAAACAACCAAATAGCAATTTACGTACATGACACGCATTTCGGCAAGTCGGCAATGAGATGTGAGACCGTGCGTCCGGGAGGTACAGTACATATTCAATACCTCAATGTCTTCATCAATACTTTGTATGCTGTTTTATCTTTCGAATTGCGTTGTTGTTTATATTTTTCTCTGGGACCCGGGAAGGAGTTTCCACTGGTTCTGGATACCGCCGACAGCACTGACGGTTTCACGTGTGCATATCGACCCTGCTGGTACGCCGTGTAGCAGCCCTACTACCCATGTTTGTCCTGTAACCCCCTCCCAAGGCCCCCTCGACTGGAGCCAACTGTACGGTCTCGGACGACCCAGTATCTAACTCGAACTGGCTTCGACTATTCTAGCACTTGGCAATAAATTGCATGGCTCTCTCGTGACGCGGTTACGGGTCGGGTGAGTGGGTGGCTGGATGGGTGGGTTGCACACAAGAGTGAAACCGCAATCTCGCGAAACGCCGGCCCGTGCTCGCTGCGGAATCAGAACGTGGGAGGTAGCAGGCAATTCAGCAGTAAGCATCGACCACGAACCACCAGCAGCATGCAGCAGTGGATCGCAATATGGCTGCGGGTGCATGTTCGCGGACGCATGCGAATATTGGGTGGGGTATGAGGGATACGTCAGCTGATCTCGCAGCGGGCTGGCAAGCGACCGTTGAATGCAGGGCATGACACAAACGATGTGACCGAAGAGGTGTTTGGGACCGTTTTACGGTAGGTTACCTGCGTTTGTTCACATGAGTTCGCCCTGGGTAGCATGCAGTCGTTACACAAGTGTTGTTGAGAGGATCGCGGGCTTCCGCGTTCGCGGCGAGAGAGGGCGTGGCGCAACAGCAGCCTTTACGGTTTCACTTGGCGATGAAATCGCACCAGGTACCACATACAACACCAAACACGTCACACATATTGTGGTGGTCTTGCGCTTTTAGTTTCACATTGTCCATAACGCGCGGCAAAGCCGCGCACGGTTCGAACCTTAGCCTGGATTGGAGTTGGGTGTAGGGTCAGGGTTAAGAGTAGGGTTAAGAGTTTAGTTGGACGCCTTTTCGTGAGGTTTTCAAACCAAACATGAAAAAACAAGTACAACCAGCAACCAATCATAATGCAATGTTTGTGTACTTGATTATCGGGTACGTTTTGTAGGTCAAGACACGGTAAAGGCGCCTTGGGCGCAACGACCCGGATCATATCGAGAGGAGAGCAGGTGCCAAAGGGCGAGCGGCTTAGGCTACGCGACCAGTACCGTAGTTTTGTATTTGGTCATGCTCGCGGTATGTCGTGTGCCTGACCATCTTGCGGCAAGGGGAGTGCTCCGTTCACCCGTGCACGATTATGGTAACATTCTGTTTTACATGTACTGCATTGTCAATTCGGAACGGCAGCCGTACTACACCCGTTGAATGAGAAGTCGACCTCAACAAGAGCCCCCTTCGAAAACCAGTACTGTACAGCATCTGGCATGCCGTAAACTAAAGCCTGGAGCCGAGCCCAGACGGTCTACCCGAGGCACGACTACGATCGTGCTAGACAAAGTTATTAAGTAGAAGCATGCTAATGCTACACCTGGCTTGTGACTGGGCATCGACGCAATAGTCAGGCTAGATACTTGTACGATTTTCCCTTACGTTCGTGCATGTCAGCCACATCCACCATCAATACCTACGTAGATCGGCCAAATGCAGCGGGGTTCGTGGCAAATTCTCGACGTCCGAATTACTGACAGGCGCATCCCAGTGTATATCGCGTAATCACATATTCGACTCAGGGTGAAGCGATGCCGAAATCGGAAAAAATGTAAACCAGTGTCGATAAATCCGTCGCCATGAGAGTTTGCCTTGTGTACAGTGAGCACAGCCACTAAGCAGCACTACGGAATAAACGGTTGACGGATCCTTCTCAGTAGCAGCAACGTGAAACTGCCGTAAAAACCTCCCGCCGTTAGTGGATTCCATACGCACAAATCTCCACCTAATACAACGACAATACACGAATAAAATATGCACTAGACTAAACGAGGACGCTACAAGCGTACGACTATACCATTCCGGCTGCACCGAATATATACCTACATTTATGAAAGCTGCCGACTATACTATTCCGGCTGTACCGAATATATACCTGCATTTATGAACGCTAAAACACATCAGTACAACACGAGTGGGCAGTGCCACGCCTGCATCGGGGATCACACCCAGGGGGGTCGACCGTTCCTGCTTCTCTGGGAATACAGCTCGCATTGATCGAGGTAACGCCCACCTTGAGCTGTTGGTCTTATTGGATGGTTTTATGGACACAGTGTCTATGCAAACCTCCACTACTATTCAGTGATAACACGTTGAAAGCCCCATCTACGTAGCAGCTACTATCAGTAGGGTCAACACCTTTAGACGGTACTTCTAAGTACTGAAACGTCACGCCTACCGTCGATCGCCTAACGGTTGCCAAGTTTATTTGCCCGGAGGTCCGGAACACTTGTTATTGAATCAAAATATGAAACGTTCACTGACAACAAACCATAATGTTTCCTAAAATACCAGACACTACCGTACAGAGAAGCCTGGATTCGAGCCTTGCCCACTACCACCTTCGTCAGACAAACGGCACCAAGGGTAGAATGCTGTGCCGTCACTCGTCTGGGCGAGGGCATGAACCATAAAACACGAACGTAGAAAACACATCAACAAATTCCACCGTTATTCAAAAACGGAATATAACCATATACTATTGTACCGTACGCTAAAGTGGGAACATGTGAACGCCCTGCAGCAAACAACACCATATACTATTGTACCGTACGCTAAAGTGGGAACATGTGAACGCCCTGCAGCAAACAACAACAATATGCAACGAAGCGAGACCAACCTCCTCTATACCCGACCAAAACTGTGCAACAAAACAAACAACTTCCAAAACCAACGAAACCGGCGTGGTAAGCAAAAACAAACAAACTCAACGTCACTCCCGGGCTGCCTTGTAACACGAGCCGATGCCCATGAGAGTACCGTGTGGTGGATGTATCGTATTCTCGACCAATGTATATATATATCGTCTCGATGCTACCTTTCCTCCTGGAGGTGTCAAAAATTTGATGCAAGAGACAAGTGGTTTCCTTACGCCTAGTACACGACCAGACACGCGCCCCACTGGTCCACCTACGGCCGGATATAGCGCTCAGGGAAGGAGCTAGTTTTTCTTCCTAGCGTCCGTGCTATCGACAGGGTAAAACCAACAAAACTGACCTGGCCGACTTCTCTCGTAAGGGGTTTGGCCACGAACGTATGTAACGTATGTTGTTATCACATTCGTCAAGCAGCAAGACCATTGGGGGTTTCCACTCCGATAGGGTTCTCGCGAGCTATAGTAGGACCCGGGGACGTTCCGCAGGCCCCTATGATTACAGCAGCAGCGCATGTATTGGGATGCTATCAACCAAATCTAAACGACAGCGCCGTAGCCCTGTGTTTTGTTTTTGCTATACTAGTCGTGAGTGGGTCTTCGTTGTTCTAGCCGTGGAATTCCTGGCACCCATCTAGGCGGAAGGCTCCGAACGGCCTTCGGGGACACACTGAGAGTACAACTCGCTCCTCTCCAGACACTGGGCGCCGTCCCAGCAGCACGTCGGTCCGTCCCAGTCGATCCCGCCGCACTGTCCCCACCCCTCCGAGCAGCCACCTTCGATAGGCCGGCACTGTCAACCAAGCAAACCAAACGAAGAGAGGACGTAGTCGTTAGAGTTGTGGAAAAAGGTACGACGGCAAGTGGTCTAATCGGGGCTAGGGAGGGCGAGAGTGAGGCGGGTGCACTTGAAGCCCAACCGTGCACGGTACGTGTCAATGGCAGGGTATATACCGCACCTCGCTCGGACTACGGCTCGTCACAGGCTCGTTTTCATGCCCTATCAGATGCCTGCTACGATAGAGATGCACCCACGATCGTTTCAAGGCTCTCACCTAAAAGAGCTATATAGACCACCCCAATACTAGACTTCGAGGAAAAAAGGAAAATTGCGACCTGATGCACATTTTTCTGGTGTATCGAAACCAATAGATAGAAGCATTATGTAGTAATGTCCCCAGTGACACTTGAGTAACTTATCACGTGAGGAGTGTTTTAGTCAGCTGGGCATAGGTTAGCTAAACAGTAACCCCCCCTGTCGTGGCAAGCGTCATCGAGTGTTAGTACATGGTTGAGCAACGCCTGTACACCTGACCAGCCGAGGCTTTGCAGTGAACACTTACCGACCGCTTGGAAATTCAAGCACTCTACTCGTACAGCATTACTCTGCCTTCCTTTGCGACGAATAGAACCGGCACTTGGCTGGCCATATATTTGATTCTAGGGCTTCCTTGTTCTGGTCAGATCACGCGCATGCGAAGCCACATCGCAGATTTCGACCTGCAACACACTGACAAAAAGCCAAAACCCGACGGCCCCACGAAGTGCGGGATATGATCCTGTCACAAACGCACCTCAGAGTAGCAATCGGCAACCGCCGCGCACTCGTACCCGGGATGGCAGCAGGTGGAGCCGTCGTAGTCGTCGCCGTCACACTGGCAGAACACGAAATTGTAACAAGAGGTCGGAAGGTTGAAGAAAGGGGGAGGGGGTGTCGTAATTTCGAATGAATTCCGCTACGGGCGAGGGAGGGACGGAAGCATGATTTTTTGGCGGTGACATTCGGGATATGTTGTCATCACTAGCACGCGGAAGAAACGCATTCGATTGCTCTAAACACGTATGAATATATGCTTCTACGTAGAGTTTCGTGGTCCTTGTTGGTTCACACCTGGTATTCACGAAATTCCCTACAATCAAATACACGGGAAAACGCGGAGACGGCACGGAAGTGGCAGGAGAATGCGATGGCGGACAGAGCACGTGGCCTCTCTGGGATCGTTCGTCAGCTGTCAGCTATCCCTGTCTTGCGCACATGCGCAGAACACCGGGGTTTGCTTGCGATCTCCTCGAACCCAGCGTGTGTAGACGAGGGGCATGGGAGAGCGCACTGACGACTCATCTGTCCCCCTTACGTCCCTCCCATTCCCGCCCGTGAAGAAGTCCTTCTTACAGAACACTCTAAACGAGCACCAACTGTAGCACCGTAATCTAGACGCTCTCACCTGTGCAAACGCCGCGACAGGGTCACTGCACTCCCCATCTGGCATAGGAGCAGCCACGGACGGCGCGAACGTAGCCGGGGCCAGCGTAATCGTCTCGAGCACCGCCGAAGGCTCACCCACTGGGTCGATTGCTGTGACTGGCATAGGCGTGTAGGTGTCGTACATGGTGGGCTCCGCACTGTCGTTCGCCATGGTAGGCTCAGTAGTGGGAGCAGCGACTGGATCCTCCGCTTCAGAGGCCGGAGTGGGCTCAGCAGTGGGAGCAGCGACCGGCTCTTCTGTCACGGGCACTGGAGTGGGTTCGGTTGTGGGGGATGCGGCTGGCTCCTCGGTGTCAGGTGCCGTGGTGGGTTCAGGTTCGGGTTCGCTAGAGGTGGGCGTCGGGGCCATGGGGGTGACCGTTCCGTCTGTGGAGTAGGCGGCGTGCGGGCGGGGAAGGGGAGAAGAGAGCGGTCGAGATGGGCGTAAGGCACCTACTGCTGTAGTGCGTGAATCTCAAACGAGTGGACATATAGAACGGTACGTGGTCAGGCGCACTATATGGCGGTAGAGCAACAATTCGAAAACTGATCGAACAACCTACAGCATAGGGTCATCTCGCGTCCTGATACCTACGTGTATTCGACAAGACACGCTTTAAACACCGCCTGTGCCATTGCTGGTCCTAAATGTGCCTCTGGCCTTTGGTACAGCTGAGACTGAGGCGGACTTCACGTGGAAAACACTCGAAAATATCTCCAAGTACTATAGTGTGTAGCCTCGATGTTAACTTTATCCTCACCGGAAGTGATCTCAATGTCGGCGCAGTTCCAAAACTCCTCGGGGTAGGCGTCCCCGTCGCCGCACATGCCCACGCCCAGGTTGATCCAGTCCGCTGAGCTGGGGGCGCACTCGCTGTCCCACGAAGAAGGGTTGAACTCGTCGTAGCCAGGGTGCCTGCACGAGTTGCCAGTGTCTGAAAAAACAAACACCGTCGGGTGGAAAACAGAATTGGAGAGGGGTTGAGGCATTGTTACGATGTACGACTACAGCAGTCTCACGAAACATTTCAAGATACCTGGAGTGAGGAGGACCGACCACGGCGTAGTTCTCTCAACCCAGCGATAGATCATGAGTGGCGTTCCGATTAATGCGTTCGCAGCAGCCGTAAGGTACGACTGAGAATACACGACACCGGTCCCTTAAGGGGTTTGACTTGTATCCGTGTGCACAACTATCATTAATTCCTTAATCAGAGAGCGGAGACATAATAATTCACGGGGAAACTCACAGTAGACCATTTGCAGGATGCAGCGGGTGCACGTGAGTCCGTCGGGGAGCTGGTAACGGGCGGTGGCAACGTCGCCACTGAAGGCGCCGGGCGGCATGGACTGGTCTGTTTCCGAGGCTCGGCAGGGGGGGTCGAGGAAGTACCTCCCAACGTGGTTAGGGTCGATGCGGCTGGCGGAGTCGTCGTCCGATGCACGGTCGAGCGGATGCATGTTGAAGCAGCCCTGGGTAACCACACCGTCTGGGTCAGTCATATCATCGGCGTTGCAGATGAAGAACTCGAGGTGGCCCTGGTTTGTATTTGATAAACCACAACGGGGGGGGGGGGGGGGGGTATGAAGCGTCAGTGGTTTCGTTTGTGATGCACGATGGCATGCCTGCCTTAACGCTACATCGTCCAGTGTAACGTTTGGCACCACCTGAGACGTGCACATCTCGCAAAACACGGAGACAACCGTTCACTACGTAGCAAACTAGAGCGGTTGCGTATCAATAGGAACCCAGAGCTTGTGCGAAGGTACCGCCATTATTCGCGCGTGAATATCGTGCAGCATGCAGCAACCTGAGATGTGACTCCCTTTCCGGTTCATACCCCCACGATTGTTTCTGCAAGGAGGCAGGGCAACTAAACTCACCCAGTGGTAGGTAGACACGGCGACTTTGACCTCCATCACCGAACCCTCCGCGTACGTCTTCAGAATGGGGTAGTTAGCGTTGGCTTGCCCGAAGAGGTTGGAGCCTTCCTGGGCGGTCTGAGGCACACAGCAGAAACGCAATTGGTGGAGAGAAGATGGTCGGGGGCTTTATTCGTTGGGGGCACCTGCAGGCTGGCCAACATGTACAAGTAGTACCACGTCTGACGACTTGCATAGATATTTCATTTTGTCGAAGAAGCTAACCATGGCCGCGTCACCTCCTTGTCCGAAGCGGGTCTAAGTGGTTCGACCCTATCTATGATGTGTCACGATCTTCTATGAAGAGGGTAGCGATTGCGTTCGTATCTGCCTGGTGAGATACCGCAAATAGTATATCCCTGTGCCGGTTTACCTTCCCGGGGAAAATGTTTAGGTTTTTTCTTCTCATCGGGTCCGGGGACCGGGGAATACGCGTCCTCGTATCATGAATCCGCGAAACGTTTGGTGCCAGGCGGTACTACGTCAAGATAATCCTCAGCTATATGTACACATTGCGCCCAGTCAGATTTCTATGATGAAACTACTACTGCTGTACGTTGTGCCACTATTAATAGTAATGTAGGTCGAGAGTCGGGCCTCAGGTGGATCCGAAGATCGTCAACCGCGGCGTATCGACAACGGATCTTTACCTCCGGATATATTATAATATATAAAAAAAAACAGCCGTGAGCTCAAGGATTTCGTCGAAGCTCATGTTTGCTAGCTGGGTGTAATACTTCGATCGCGCGTACTTACGGATTTTATATGTCCACATGTAGGATGTACATCCCGTACGATGAGGGGGACACAATATGAGGCTGTAGAATTCAGGAAGTGTGTGTCTATAATATGTAGCACCAAAGGTTCCGAAGCTCTCCCTCTTGCGCTACGGCACTTCTTCGTACTCGTATTATATAACCGCGTATATAGCTATGTTACTGAACGGCTATATTACCGAATTCACAGATGCCGTTAGATTCTACAGGTAACGATTTTAGATATTTATACCTACTGAGTAGATAAAGCACGCCCAACAATGCAAGGCATATGCGCAGCAAAAGGGATTATATATGTATTTTTTTTGTTTTTGTTTGTCCTTTATTTGATTTTTTGTATGATTAATTATTAATAGTTTGTTTTCTCTCTTTCACGGTTATGGATTGCTATTAATAGCAGGGTAGGGCGTGTCTGTCGTATATGGCACTGCATTGGCTGCTGCGCTTACTGCTTGCAACGTAGTATCTATTGTGTCGTAGTTTTGTGACTACGTATCTGGTATAACCTATATCAACGATGGAGAATCGGCACGGAGACGTGCTGGATGTCGACGGGAAGAAAGGACGGTTTACGGTTCACTATTAATGAACAGCACACGCAATATATTATGCTCGCTGCCACATTAGAGTGTACGCGAGACGTTCAACCGTCATATACACTCGTATGTGTGACGTGGTTTACCAGGTTCATCTTGCGAAAAAAATGAAAAAAGGTGGCTTGTAGTTGATATGTCAAACAGGATGCCAGGTACCAGGTATATATACACACACGGTGTTGTGTACACATTTAAAGCATACACAACACATCGATATCTACTCTTACGAGTACATCTCTCTATATCCCATAACAAACCAAAATAATCCACTTCCTGTTTTCTGTTTCATTTACCGCCGGGCCGTACGCGTATCATTCTTAGAATCCCCTCCGTTATCCGACAGCGCGATGATCAGGAATACCTGGTACATATTATAATTTATACGGGTAGTTTCGTATTTCGTGTCAGGCTCCAATTTATGTTTGAACCACTACTAGCTGTATCTGTTTTGGAACAAAATTGGTAAAAGTTTTCTTACACCATGTTTATAGTATTAGTTCAAACAAATCGAGCCAAAATTTCAAATTTCAAAACGGAATTCCCAATTTTCTTGAGTGATGCTGCGCTGCTGCTTTGTCCGCCACCATTGGACATATATATGGAACATAAATAAATGCCTCAGTTGGTTGTTATGCGTTGTGTGTATTGGTCTAAATACGGTATACAATAAGTACAATGAATGGTATACGAGCGCGAGTTACGAGCTGCGACCTGGATCGGCTGTTCACCGTACCCTGGTAGAGACTGCCCATAAATCATTTAATGTATGCCAGGTTCCACCTATAATTATATGTATATATATATAGGGCAGCGGCCAAAAAAAGGTATACCTCGTCCTTTTGCGGCCAAAAGAAGGTACATACTTTACACCAAGTCAAAAACGCACTCCACGTGCGCTGCCATTGGTCCAAAACTCGTTGTACCGGTTTTTGCCTCTTCAAAACCCAGGTACACCTGATTTTGTCCACTCTGCTTGACTTTCACCTTTTTTTTGTCGTTTTTAAGCCAATCAGAGGCCCTTCATAGTTCCACCCTATGCCCCCTATACAAATGCTGACGTACGCGGAGACCCCCTTCCCCCTTCGCACCTCGCACTACACGCCACTCGAGCGACACACACACATATCTGCCTGCATACCTCCGCCGAAATATAATCCGAGATAGAAGGCTTCCCTTCGGGATCGTGGTTGACTTGGAATACCAGGGGTGTCACAAAAGTTGAGAAGGGAGAATACAGCAGCAGGCGTTCGTTCCTCGTACTACAAATAGCAGCTACTCGTATACGTAGCCACCGCGCGAGCACGAAGAGCATGAAAACAACTCTACTTTGCATTGCAAGGAACGGCAGGTTCGTGGGGTGCGTTTTTAACTTGATTTTAGTATGTACCTGTTTTTGGCCCCGAACGAACTAGGTGTACCTTTTTTTGGCCGCTGCCCATATATATATGTTACGAGGACATATCATTATCTACTGTAGTGCTGTAATCTAGTATTACAGGGGGCCATAGTAAGCAGGACCCATCTGGTACACAAAAACCTATGCATTCCAGTATTTTTAGTAAGCATATTTGTAGTAGTACAATGTCGCAGATGGGTGCGCGAACTATAAAGCTTTAATTAAGGCAGTGTCAGCGGTGCTTTCGCAGTGAGTGGTAGAGATCACTCCAGTGGATAGAAGGTACAACAGTAGTAGAGGGGCCACGGGTCAGCAACGAATTTATCAAAACAGCAACAGCATTCAGATGCACGCCGCACGAGTACGTACTACGCGGCAGCTTCCGGGAGAACGCTGGGCACATGAGAGGCCATAAGACTCCGTACAAAGTACGACTTCCGTATAGTATGTAGGTTGGTATAGTATGTATATTGTGCATATATAATATATATATGAACAATATACATGTTATATGGTTCTGCATTGGCATTGTCTGGTATGGTACTGCGGCTGGAGTCTTGTTAGTATGTCACTGCTGTATATAAGATGATGCAACGCACCTGTTCCGGGTCACCACATATCCCGTGGCGTACGGCGATGGCGTCTGGCTCGTAGTAGTTTCCGTTGCTGGCGAGCTCGTTCCTCTGGTACGCGCTGTAGTGAGGCCATGCCCCGCCGCCGTACACTGCCAGCAGTTAGTTGGTTGTCGTTGTGGCGGTCGGAGGAAGGGCTGAGAGTTGGAAGAAGCTTAGCAAAATGTATCGTTGACCGGGGGGTCATGGAGTTAATCCGATCTCAAGATAACCGACAACTACAGCAGTATGTACGAATACACGTGTACATTACCACATATATCATAGCAGCAGCAGTATACCGGGGGGCGCTATAACAAGAAGCCGGGATTGTAGCCCTGGAGCTACTTCTTGGTTGACAACGGGTGCGTTTTTTATCTGTCACGTCTCCTCCGGGAGAAGCACGGCACTTTCTCCATTTTTTATTAGTCTTTTGTTACCGTTTTTGTTTGTTTGTCGATCTGTTTTTTAATATTCACTTTTCTTCTTTATATATTTCCTTTTCGCTTTTTACTTTTTTTTTGCTCTTTCATGCTGCTGGATTGCTAGCAGGGCAGGTCGTGCCTGTCGCATATGGCATAGCATTGTCTGCTCTGCTTACTGCATTACACCGTAGTATTTCTGTGTCGTAGGTTTGTGACGACAGAACTGGTATACCTCTAGGACTAAGAATCGGCACAGACACTATTATAGGTGTGCTGGATGTCGACGGGTAGGAAGTACGGTATAATGTGAAGGAAACAAACACAAAACATACCTGGGACGTGAGTAAAAAGTTAACAGGGCAACCGTTACGAGTACCGTACCGAATTTTTTATTTTCGCCGAAATAACGGATGAGTTACTTCTGTTGCTCGTGCTTATGACAGGCCCAGCATGGGCCCGACTGGGCGGGCTGTGCAATAATCATTTGGTGTGATGTGGTGTGTGCTCTTACGTGCTAGCTCTGTCGGGTCGGTTTCTGCCTCGGCCCGAGCACGTACAGCCGCCGGCCCCCGACTCTGGAAGCAGTGGGGGCAGTAGTTGATATCCGGGTAAGACCTGCGTCGGAGAGGGCGTAGTAAGTGCACGGCGGCCGTCGGGACATAAGGATGGGGTATAGGACACCATGTTGGACATTTCATGTTTCCGTTTTGTTTTTCCCCGGGGGGTATACCCGGTAGACTGGAGCGCCCACCCAACCACAGCAGCCCGCAACGCTCTCCTATCTTGACACCAGCCGATTAGAGTACACAACGTATATATACGTACCTGGTACTCGTAGCAAGCATCAGCGAACGGATACGTGTGTATTGAGGTGCGATTATTTTTTTTTACCGGCACCGCGCTGTCACAGTAAAGCTTGCAAACCACACGGATTTTTACCGGGTATTTGTTCGTTGTTTGTGTCTGTTGCGACTACAGCAGTACCAATTCGAAAAATACGTGCTGCAGATCGCTTGGCCACGGCAATGAGTACGAACACCTCGTATCAGGTGTACAACCAATATGTAATGTATTTCGAAATACAGCAGCAGGACTGGTAAGGCGTTCAGGGCTCTTCGCTCTTCTTTACAGTACGAATCCGTCAATCTTCAATCTCTCGAGTATGTTATCGATCTGATTCCATCGTATCATATACGGTCGTCTTCTTGTTGGGTTTTCCACCTGACACTCACTGCTGTAGAGCGCGAGCTTCAACGTTGATCCCTCATCAGCATCCACGGAAATACGAAGGAAGAACAAAAACAGGAGAACGAGAAATGAAACCTATGCACGAAGTCTAACCCCCTTCTGTTCCAACCACCGGGTTAATATCGATTCACTACTGTATACGCCACTCGTTTTCCTTTATCCTTGTAACGCACTGCTCGTCATTGCTCGCACGTCGAGGTAGTCCGATCCACTGGTGATCGGGGCCAGCTAATAGTAACAAAAGCGATTGGTGCATCTGGAGTATCATTTAAAGTGAGGGTCGTATATGTACTGTAAACTGCTGTATCTCTATGGTAGTGATGATGGATGGTGCGACAAGTATTATACACGTACTGAGTCGAAGCCTGTGTGTGGTTGATGCCTGAGATACTGAGAGATACTTGACAGCCGCAGAGTGCTCTTCCAGCCATGTTGCCAACTCGCGGAGATAATCCACTAATAATAATACCTGGTACCAAACCAGTATACCAAGATCCTGGCATAGTTCAGCACGCCTCGACTAGTATTCCTTACCTGGTATACAGTGGTATACAAGAAAATAACCATAGCCTATCTTACCCTGCACCAGGTTCTGCGCGGACGGATTAAACCATCTTAAAAGTTTGCAAATATTCAATTCAAACCTGCTCGATTTTTAGTCGCACTACTGCTGTGCCCGTTCCGAACACAAAGACGGAGCACTACCATTCTGACTGACTGCTGCAGGTACAGCGGTACTGTAGTGGGCGCGTGGATACTGATGCCAATGTCTATCAAGCTCAGAACTCACGATTCTTGGAAGGCGTCGGTAGCCCAGAAGTTCCGGCTAACAGGCTCCATCAGGTAGGCGTGGCCTTCGGCAGGCTGAGGCAAGTAGCCCACGAAGCCGACGAGAAGGCCCGCCAGGACTGGCAGACGAGCAGCAGCAGAAGAAGAAGACGACCCTAGCATGATGATGTTGACGATGGAGGGCAGTAAGATGACTATTGGATGTGCCTCTTAGTCGCAGCCGTGTCTTGTTTTGTATAACAGGGTGCTTGTTGTGTGCTGGGAGGTCGGGCACAGGTGAAACAGGCGTGCGTGTGGTGTGGGAGCGAGTGGTTGTGGTGGGGGGTGGACTTTGTTGTGCGGGCGAGGTTGTGTGCCGGTGTGGGGCTGGTACCCAACACTGCACGCCGCACGCCCAACGCGCGGGTGTGCCGTAGTATTCTAACCGTCATATCGTATGGTAATTACGGCACTATTCATGGTGTGCAGTTCGTAGCCTTGTTTGGCCTTGTAGACGATCCTCACCACGACTGGCACATTACCCGTGAGAGTTTGGAATACTTTTTGATGAGCGTACGCGACTACATCATGATTAATATTGCGTATTGCACATGTACTTTACGAACGCGCGGGATGTTTCTGGTTACCACGGTGTACACTTACATGTATAAAAATATTATTGTGGAATTTGGATCATCGGGTGGGATGCCGTGGTTGGCGAGCGTGCCTTGTTTAAACATCAATCCGTTGGGTTTACTGCTGAAGATAATGATGCCTAGAACATAAAATAAAATATACTGGTATTCCCGTTTGGTCGAACGATAGACGACAGCAGCAGTATACGTACGACTGTCAACTGTCAACGACATTATAGACTTTGTTTATTTAAACCGTAGTATGTATTCTTCGAAGTATACATATAGATGGTTACCGTCCATCTGGTCACAACTGACAGCAGGCAGCAGCAGTCTAGAAGTAGTAATGCCACACAACCAGGCACACATTGTCTGCTGTACTAATACTTACAATAGGTATTGAATATATACCGGGTACGACTATTAATACAACAACGAACGGTAAGTTTTTTTTTTTTTTTTTTTTTGTCCATCCCATTTATTATCTTCGCCCTTCCTTTCTCTCTCCTCCCTAGTCGTAACTCAGATCCGGGGTCACAAAGTAGGCTCCTCTCCCTCCTCCCCCACTACGGTTCTTGCCTTGCATTTTTATCGCGAGAAGACTTCAGCCTTTCCTTCTCTCGTCGACTCTCATCGAATTGTGCCTACCCACGCTACTATTAATTGGCGCTCTCAGCAGTTGATTCCGTTTTTTATTTATTTTTGCAAATAAACTCAAAAGTCCGACCCACGTGAGATTCGAACTCCAGACATCAACGTTCAGAAGCGTTCGAGGTTACCTCTAGACCATCGGGGCGACCAACTATATACGAGACATATACACGTACTATTCAATAACAGGTACCGGTATGCGATTATAATAGTTGAAGATAACAGCAGTAGTAGTGTTCAGAATATATTACAGACGATGAAAAAACATGCGGGTGTGCGTTCTTCAAACTGCAAGTAAATGTGTACGGTACGCACGTACGCACTCGTTCCGTACATAAATTCAAAGGTATCAGCACTATTGGTTACTTGTAGTATACCCTGTAGTTACGTGACTATATGGTGGTATTTTACCCCAAAATATAAGTTATTCCCGAAAACGGCTTCGTAATGAGAATAAATGATTATGTTGATTTGTATGACGATCGACCGTGCAACAGGGCGTACTGTTCATATTCTTCACACAGCCTTATTGGAACAGCCGATTTTCCTACTTCAAGTGAGAATTGCCTTTCCGAAGAGAAGGTATTTGAGGGGTGGACAAAGGGTGATAGTGGATCTTTAAAATGGGGGTATTTGTCTTGGTAGTAGTAATGTTGACCCTCAGATCGAACCCTAACCCTAACCCTAACCCGAACCCTATGCCAGTGGTCAGTACTTGCTTGGCCAATCAGAGTGCCTAATTAGCTACCTTAGGAAGATCCACTAACAGGGTCTGTCCACTACTGAGGTATTTACAGTCGAAAATATTGGGTTTCGTATTGTAAGAAGTATATTTCCCTCACAGTCAAAGCGTACACAAACTATGGTCACTTATAACAGCCGTCGATGACACATGACATATCAAGATATGTATCATCGGCAGTTTCGACATGTCGAAGATAGTAGTGCTATAATCGATGGATCATTGTCATCGGAAAAGCATTTCTCGATTAGAAAATCGGCTGTTTTACGATAGACTTTCCGGTGGTCGGGCTGTTCACTAACTGTTTCATGATTATGCCACCTGGATATCCCCCACTACATACTCGTAGCGGGACTATTGCGCGGGTGAAGAACCCAAACCCAATGTCTTAACCGTAGCTCCAACCGAAACCTCGACCCTGACTCTGACGCTGAACAGAAATGGTCCGGAAACGAGCCAGAAATAAATGCGGTTGCGCCGCTTTCGAGGTTTTTGAACCAGTCATCGACTATCGGTATCTGCGAACTACCGTGCAACTCTCAGACCAAAAATATGGAACAAAAAATACCAGAACCTTCTGTCTTAACCCCTTGAGAACTGCAACCACTTTTCTGGGACAAAGTACTTGGAATTAGTGTGGTATCACTTTTTCAGTAGTGAAAAACGGTAGCTCTGTAGCGTCCCCCCACCCCCGGATTCCCGGGTGAGTGTAACTTATTTACAGTGTATCGGAATAGAAATCGGAGCCACGGTTTAAACACGAAATACGAATCTTGGTTGGAATTAACTTACTCTATTTCCAAGTTGTATGTGTATTGCGTTGCCGAAACACCTACGCGCGCTTACTTCACAACCCTTTCATGAGGAAACAAACGTCCCCTTGAGGCGTGGAGTGTGTTGTAAAATGTACAATACGAGGTATTGAGCCAGTGCAGCGTGTAGGAGCAGTTCTTATAGCAGTATATCCGTTCACGTAATGTTCGACTGCAGAGTTAACTGAGCCTGTATTGACCATGGACTATTGACTACGAGAACAATTATATAATGTTTATGGCAACTATGTATGTTGATACAAGTTCATTTCATTGTTGTGTTCGGTGAACAAAGGGGGTTGGATGACCGCCTCGTCAATCATCACGAGTTTTTTTCGGAATCCGCCTAGGATAAATTGAGGGGGGTACTCCACTTAGTACGAAGGAATACTGACAATGCCATCAGGAGTTTCTTACTCGTTTATATCGGTCCAAACCATGCATAATCCACCAACAAACGTACTAATAACTATACCAGGTATTGCGGCGTAAAACCGAAACCGAGGTGAATCAACGGACTGCTGGCATTGTCACCTCGTATCACGCGGGACCAAGACAAACTACTCGAATGATCCCCCGCGCTACGGCTAATTTTCCCGACAACACCATGAGTGCGACAGCTAACGAATGCGAACTCCGGGCGATGTGCCTATGGAAATATTGTATTGGGATATTGAGAGTACTGCATGATATGTTTTTTCATGGATACCTCGTACACATATATGGGTAACTATTATTACGTTCGAGCGCTGAGCGTGAAGCGGGCCAATTGACCCTACTCTGCAACCGGTACACTTCACAAAGCTTGGTCTACCGTCCGCCGCCGAGCCGGCGACCGCCGCGCGAGCGTGCCACGCCCTTCCCACACATCAGCCCTCGGTGTCTCGGGCGAACGAGCGGGCGCCTGCGTCGAGCTCGGCGAGCGGGGGGCTTACGAAGCCCTCCCGGGGACGGCTCGCTCTCTCCCCGGCGTGGCGGACATTCGCAAAAAAGTTGAAGCCCCCCGCGTATCATTATACCACCTTTTGCTGAGATCAGAGGAGAGAGAAGTGCGCGTGCGAGATAGATAGAGGCGCTTGCTGTGCAGCTCCTTGACCACGCTAGTGTGGTGGTGTACCCCCGCTGTAGTGTGCAGCTAGTTGCGTAGGAGCGTGCGCTCTATCGCCGTGAGAGGGTAGAATGTCAGGGGGCGACGCAGCCTGTCTATTATGTCTGTGTCCCTCTACGTGTGTGTGCTGTGTGTACCCTCCTCCACCCAGGGAGGCCAGAGGCACAGGTTTGCCGTGCTTTCGTGTACCCGGACGACACCAGAACCAGCACCCGACTGCAATCATGCCAGCAGCAGAGCAGTAGCTTCGTCTCCGTGGACCCTGAGCCCTGGCGCTTGCCAGCAGCAGCAGGAACACCCTCTACTTCCTCTAGGTCATCGCGTTTTCCTTCAAAAATCCAACAGGAGCACCGCAGCAGCAAAGGCAGCAGCAGCAGTCGGCATCAATGCCACCTCCCTATCCGAAATCTCAAGATGGTTTTGGTAACCATATTAGTACCCAAACGGTCCTTGCATTTCCGGGCAGGGTGGGTTTGGGGTTGGGTTGTGGAAGAGGGATGGTTGACGAAGGAAACAAGTATTCAGGGAATAGACGATCGGACAAATCTTCTTTCCGAGTTTGGCCGATCGGCCGATTTTCCCGTTTTTTTGTTTGTATTTCACGAGGCATTTTTTGTTCTTTCCACCGGTTCTTTGTATGAATGTTTCAAACAGTAGTAGGTGTTACATATAGTAGGTGTTACATATACGATACAGTAGTGAGTTCGCCGAAAAGGGCTCTTCTCTAAACTTTGATGAGGAAAGGATAGCCTTCTACGTAGTACATGGCCAAAATAAGCGCTTCGGTGGGGGTTTGGTCTGACTGTATTCATCTGCTCGGCCAACATGCGTACTGTCAGAAGGGCTATGACTCTTTTGAAGCATTTTATGCATAGTCGCTGGGAGTAGTGCTGCAGCGCGAGGAGCGCAGTGGTTAATACTTTGAGGCGAGCGACCGTCGTGACCGGTGCTACGCGAAGTTTGGAAACTTCATTTTTGGCGCTAAATGCGCACGTCTAATGGGATGTTTTCTCCTCCCGGACGGCAATGTCACGGCCACGGACCAAAGCGCTTTTGAACCCTTTCACGCAAGGTCCTTTTTTCATCGCCGTTTTATTTTTCCTCTGTCCTTTGGGAATTGATGTTTCGTCACCGTTACACTTATACACAATGCGTTCGCGCTTTTTAAATTGTCACCTTCACACTTATACACATTGCGTTTCTACTTTTCAAATTTTACTTCATTCCCTGCGGAAACCTCCCCCTCTTGGTACCGCCATCACTTCTCGATTACTCTTTTATCTTCACTCTCCAACTTTTATGGAGGGCGAGGCCGCCGATAGGCGGCCCCGTCCGATCCGTGCATATATATTATTCCGAGGCCACCATTGTCGTCCTGGGTGCTAATTTACTCTTTGTTCTCGAAGCAGTTAGGTTGGAAATTCCACCCCACCGGATGCGTTGTCTGCCTGCTTTTACCGACGTGATACAGCTCCCTATGTTGATGATCTTCATCAGGAACTGTATATACTTGTTGTTGGGACTTGATAATAGGCTGAAATATGAAGTGCGTCATGAATTTCCCTTCTTGTCCAGTTCAGTGATACTGTAGTTTGAATAAATCATCGAGATTTGCCGAACCTGCGAGGCGTATAGACGGATACCAGAACAAAGATAAACGAATACGAAGTATATCGGAATTAAAAACACTGAGTTATGGCAGATAATGAAACTGGGGTCAGGTTATCCTGGTGTTGCTGTCACGGCCGTGCCACGCCCAGCAGTCCTTCCCGTTTTGTTCCGCGACAGCCCGTCCAGGTAGTGGTGACTTAGTGCAGACTTGATCTTCGGCAGATAGACGTCTGAGTCCTTCGCAGTCACCAGCCTGACGTCGCGGTACTGCTTCGTGAGACCTTGAAAAACGATGTCGGTGAAAATCCTGCCGTGATAGGTTCCTCTATCTCGATCAGTATGTTGATCAGTCACATGCGCTTGTTGGTGCAGATGTCTGGGCTTGAGTCTTGTCCCGGCGTTAGGCTCGTGGTCGAGATATCTTCCTGTGTGGCGCGTATCGTCTCGTCAGTGGTCTTCACGTATTGCGGCTCCAGCTCCTTGGCAGCCAATAATTTGTTGCCGGGGGTTTCCCGTCCGCCTTTTGCGTTCTTCGTCACCAGCAGCGCGGCGGTTTCCCGGTGATCATGTGGAGGATAGCAACACGATCGCGGTTGGCTTCGTCAAAAGTGACTTGACGTTGCGCGAGTGACTCGTGGGAGGAGGCTGTCGCCCCCGGCATCGTCACGCTGGGCCTGGCTTGCCCCTCCAATATGTGACTTGCTTATGGACGGGAGACGCTCAGCCTGAAGCAGGCCGTGTTGTACCCTTCATCAAACTGGCAGGGATTCGTACCACTGGATGCCTTTATACCTCTCAATACGCTTGAAAGGCTGGCATTCGTGTTGAAATCGCCAATTTTCGAGCGGAGTTGTATTATCTCATACGTAATACCAGAAACAGATTGCCTGTATTCGATTAGAAGGAAACCCGTGGTTTTCGTTACGCGCAGTCGGTCGTACCCTACCAGCAGCAGCAGGGTAGGAGCAGCGATAGTCGTCTCGAACCAATCCGTCGCTTACACATGACAACAATCGATTCCGATGTATGGCAGCGGGGACCCCGTTATACGGTATATACTTGAAAAATCAAACGCCCAGGCACTTGCTGGAAATTAGTGTTTCAAACGTTCGACAAGTTTACAACACAACTCGTACCCGCATCCAACGTTCACCCCCGCAAGTGCGTAGTGTACTCGGAGTTCGCAATAGTGGTAGCTGCAGATTATTATGATCGTGGTAGCTGTGTGTAGTCTTTGGTATCAGCAACCAGCTCCCAATTGCGATGATCGTAGAAGATATGTAGACGTTTCTTGTAGTAGTCCGTGCCGCCTTTCGTACAGAAGGTGGAAATGGTGATTATTCTAGCAGCTCCCACTGGAGAACAAGCTCACAGAGATGGCAACAGACCAAGCCTCAGTCGTCGTCGTTCTTCGGTGAAGCTGATGGCTCACGTCTCTGTAGTGCTTACGTAAATCGAGGCTCATAACCTCTTGGCAGAATCCTCGTAGGCGTATGTGCGCGGCTGCTTGGTTATATCAGGCAGCCCGGCGCAGAGGCAAGCACGGTCAACCGGTGTCAACCTACTGGATGGTGTTCAAGCTTCAGTTCTCAGAAGATAATATGAAAGAAGAACGTTACTCAGGGTCACCGTTGACGATCGGTCTCGTCCAACAGGACAGGATGCGGAGAAGGAGGAGAAGAGAAGAGAACGTGGTAAGTGTGCGCGTGTACGGACGATCCGCCACAGAGCTCTCAAGTCTCAAGTGCCCCAGCAAGCCGTGAAAACCAAACTTCGAAGGGAAACATCGGCCTGATTCGAATCGGCGTTACGGGGTTCTGCCGGATACAAACCCGAGATCTATGATCCAACTGGCCTCCACCGCATACCACTAAATGGGCACTGGACATACCGCACTGTATGTACTACTGTAGCAGTGTCGATCGATTCATTTTAGACGTAAAAAAAGGCAAGGAAATGTCCCATGATCGATATCTGGAAAAATAAAACTTTAGAAAATCAACCAATCCGAACAGGGCTAATTGCCCCAAAAAACTATTCAATGATGCTACCTTTCAAACAAAAAAGACAAAGATGTGCCGTGTAAGGATCGATGCAGCAGCAGAGTGGCGTACAAGCACGAGCAGCAAATTGTTAAAAACAAAAAAGGTGAACAAGCACCGAGGAAGTGCTGCTCGGCACCACTCAGAGTAGCAGCGTTCCACAGAGGAGTTAGCATCGGCGGAGCACAAAGTTGTCTCGTGCAAGCTCCTGCGCGATGGCCGATAGAAGGCCAGTGGATCCCTTGCTATCAACGCTTGAAGCCGGAGGTGGTCACCCCGCTGCTACTGCTGCCTTGCAGGCAAACCTGGATGGCACAACCCGCAGTAGCGCTGCTGGTGCAGCCGGCGATAGCGCTGGGCTGAGGAAGCAGCTGCTTCTGCTGCTGCTGCTACTGCTGCACAGGATACTCCCATCTTTGCGCATCGCATCGGTTGCGTGTTGTATATACATCTTGCATCTCGGGTTGACTCACCCCTTTTCCGTGTGGGTTCTCTCGGCAAGGGTGACTGGCATATGAGCACTTACTCGCAAGTGCTGCTGTGGTACAACATGTTTTATGTTTTATACCAATTGGTACCAGGTACCTGGTACTCGTCTGTCTGCAAATATAATGTTTTTTTTTCTTGAATTGTTTCATCCAAACATCCAAACGTTCCTTATATTTTGGGACAAAATGGTACTGATCAAACACTACAATGATGAAAAAAATATTTGGTCTTGTGTTTTCCTCACTAAACTAATAATAAACGCTCGAAGGCGATCGTTGTTGTGAATCGGAAAGCCTCGACTTCACCCATCAGTGAAAAACATCTGCAGCTGTAGACACTACCCATACTGCTGCCGCAACCACTGGATGCTACCTCCTACAGCAGCAGCAGCAGCATGGTATCGGCAAAGCAAGTCGTTCAAAGGTACCGCCCGGGACTATACTTCGTGCAAGAAACCAAGCATCGAAGAAGCACGGCCAAGCAAAGTATACTCGTACGTACGCGCCAACTCAGTCAAGATTTAAGCGCCAAATCACACCATGAACCATATATACGAAAAGAGCAAGCGATGAAAAACAAAATCGAAGAATTACTCAAAAGTGGGTCAACTTGTGTGCAAGATTTCTTGTCGAGTACTTGATGGATTCAAGCGCGGGTGGCTTTGCTGTGTGCACAATGTCGTGGCGGAGGGGAAATCATGTATTACTTTTGATGTTATGTCGCAGACTTTTTCCGCAAGGGACAGAAAGATACGAATTAAACATCAAAATCGAGTTTTCGCGAACATTTTCAATCGTATACGCGGAAAAAAACACTGCAGAAAAACAAACAAATTGTGTTCCCCTCGGTCTTCATCGATTACGTGTGTCTGTCGAATGACAGCCACCAATTCGTTTGTATTGTGGAGAAAATTTGCATTTACTGCAACCGTGATTGCAGTCTAAAATCAAGTAAATAGGGTTGTAGGAGACACTTTTCAAAAATATTGTTTTTCGATTTTTTGAACGGTTTGTCGAATAGACCGGACATTGTTTTACGTCTAAAACATTATCGATTGGCACTGCTAAGGGCCCGAATTAACGAGTATAAAATAAATTCAATTTGAAAAAAATAACATTCAAATTCGCTTTTTATTGGTCAACACACGCACCAGCACCAAATATTATGCCCCAGGATCCTAATCTTTGGTGCTGGTGCGTGTGTTGACCAATGAAAAGCGGATTTGAATATTTTTTTTTCCAAATTGTTTTTTTTTCTTCTTCGTTAAAACGGGCCCTAACTGTTGTAGCACTTTGTAGTTATGTGGCCTACTGGCTACACGCGACTATGTGACCGATCAGCGACTTGGTATAAGCTACAGTACTGGCTACTGCTGAATAGCATCGTAGCCATTCGTAATATTTTAACCATCTCCTCTATCATGTTGAAGTTGTATTGTTGTATTGATGTTCCAGGCTTTATACCGTAGATATCGGATGTCTACCGCGGACATCCCTTTGTCTGTTGTGCAACACAAACAAGTACAACGCATTTCGTTCGTGCGTAGGTATGCTTTATTTTATCGTTACAAGCATAGCAACTATCCCCATAAAAACCAAGTACAAGCATAGCAACTATCCCGTCTGACCGTCGAACCCCATAAAAACCAAGTACATCACATTGGGAAAGAGCACGCCAGTACCGCCAATTGACGCTACATTGAAGTGGTCGTGTTGTTGTGGGTAAAACGCAAAGACGCTGAAATAAAAAAAAACTACTCGGGGCAATGGAACCCCATGCCACGGTCAAGTAAATCCGATGTTTCATCGACGTTGTCGCAATTCATGCCTGGATAAGTTATCACGTAAGGTCGTCGAGCACCCGGATATTGTCCGTCATGGGTGTTCCTCGCGTCAAGATTATGTTGTGGTATTTTGTAGATGAGGAAGGTGGCTATGGGGCGAAGTTGGGTGAGTTACTTTGCGGTGAGAAGGGTGTTCCGTTCACCCGTGCACATTTTGACCAACATCCTGTTTTGTGTGCGTTGCCTTGTCAAATTTGGAACGACACTGGTAGTACACGCATTGATTAAGAACTATGCGTTGAGCAAGACCCACTTCGAAAGCCGACACCTCTGTTTATGCCAGATAACCCGGACCAGATCCGAGATTAACTACTCGAGGTATGCGTACGAGCATAGTATATAGATAAGGGCATCTACAGGCAGCATGTTTCTGCGACACCTGCCACATGAATGGATGTCTATAGAAGAGAATAGTCAAGTTAAGTCACTGTAGATGTCTGTATACGCCTTGCTCTTGCTTTCATGTAGGTATCGCTGTTCGACAAGCCACCTCCATCTTCTACTACGGCTAGCTCGGACGTCCCACGTGATTGGTTGAAAAATCTTGGACGTCCGAATTATTGAGCGGCCCATCGCGGTGCGTAGCACCCAATACCCTCTTCTTCTCCGAAGAAAATATGATGCCGGAATCAGAACACGATAAACTGAACGGACGGTCGCCATAAGACGTTGCTCTGTGTTTACCGAACACAGCCACTGATATTATCTACTGGTACGAAATAAACATCTGACTAACCCTACTTCCGTAAAAACAACACTAAACTGTCATTAGAAATCCTGCCTCCTGTGGAATTCATACCTACAAAATCTCCACCTACTACAACAGGATATACGACGAAAACGTACACAACTGGAAAGCACGAGAACACGACAAGCGTTAGGCTACACTATACCGGGAGTACAGCATATATAACTACAGTTAAACGATAAGCATCAACACGGTACATGGGTGGACGGTTTCACACATGTGGACGACCAATCCTAGGGGAATTGACCGCTCCTGCTTGTCTGGGGATACACTTCCCCTTGGTCAAGCTACCCCAAACCTATCAAATGCCTGTGTTTGTGATTCAAGGACACAATATCTACAAGATACTCCACTACAGTAGTAACACGTTGATATCTACGTAGAACCTATTAATAGCTGGGTGACACCTTTACCACAACACTTCAAAATACTGCAACCTCATCGTTGCGCACCTGTTGCCTGGCTGAGTTGTACGAGCTATGAAAGGTCTGTACTTGTATCGAACGATGAACCTATACACACTTGATTGAACATTAAGTTAATCAGACATACTTGATAGTATATAGTGCAAAACAACCTACCTGGACTCAAACAGCGCGTAATATCACCTTCCTCAGACAGACTACACCACGGATGGAATACCGCACCGCAACTCTGCTGAGCAGTGACATGAAACCTGTATACGAAGGCAGAAGACTCATCAAACTATTTCACCCCTGTAATATACATCTAAATAACTATCCTACCGTACGTATAAGTTTGTCACACAAAACGCCCTAGAGCATACAACAACAGCAATACCAACAACAAGTGACGAAGCGAAACCAACCTCTTTTACATTCCATAATCGACCAAAATTGTGCAGGAAATAAAACAAAATTGCCAGAACAAAGAAACCAGGAGTGGGGCGTAACCCCGACAATCCCAACGTCACTCCAGTGTTTCCTGGTCACATCAGCCCGTGCATATTGCACCGTGGGATAATATAGCGTAACGCCGACTCACACCATGTATATCGTGCCGCTGCTACTCTTCCCCCAGAGGATGTCTAACAGGGGGTGGGAAGCACTGGTCTGCTCCCGTAATGTATGCGACCAGACACGCACCCGTTGCTCAATCTATTGTCGAGGGTAGCACTCATCGTACGGACTTATGTTGTCTTTGCAGAGCCCTTGATAGGGTATAACCGACAAAACTGACCAAGCCCTCAGCCGTGTGGGAAACACACCGACGCTACGGAAAAGACTCGCTCGTTGAGAAGACTGTGCCCGCACGTATGCACTTGACAAAAGCGCCATCAAAGAGCGTTCGCGCTTATCCTACCCTAGGGAATTGCAGCGTGCTGTTATAGGCCACATGGACGGGCCGCACGCCGCCATGACAACAACAACAACAACAGGTCGCGTACTCGGGTGGTTCACGCTAATCCGTTAATAATGCCCGGTCTACTGTATTGTTACACTAGTCATGGGTTGATCTTCGTCGTTTTAGCGGGGGAACTCCCGACGCCCATCTAGGCTGAAGGCTCCGAAGGGACTTCGGGAACACACTGAGAGTACCACTCGTTCCTCTCCAGACACTCGGCCCCGTCCCAGCAGCACGTCGGTCCGTCCCAGTCCATCCCGCCGCACTGTCCCCACCCCTCTGAGCAGCCACCTTCGATAGGACGGCACTGTCCAACGAGCAACCCAACAACATATACAGGAAATAATCGTTAGATTAATTGAGGATAGTCGGCAAGCCGTCTAGTCAGCATTAGGGAGATCGAGTTAGCCTTATGCTTATGTACCCCAGCCGCGCATGGTACGTATCAAAAACAGGGTAAACCCCACACCTCTCGCGGACAATGGGGGTTGTGACAGGTCCATTAACGGGGCAGACCAGGTGCAAGTCCATATTAGCGTTAACCTTGTTTACCTGGTTAGTGGAAGCTTTAGAGCGGATAGTCGAGGCGTGCGGATCACTCGCCAAACCCGGAAGTCTATGTCATAACCACGCGCTCCTTTGCGACAACCAGAACCGGCATGGAGTTGGTCTTCCACTTTGGTTGGGGTTTTGTTTGTTTTTCGCAGAAAATGCTGCGTACAACAATCGCAGATTCTGACCTCCGCAACATTGACGAAAATACAAGTTTCGATCGAGCGAATACGTCAAAACCTAAGGACCGACGGCACCGACTAAGTGCGGTATACAATCCTGTTTCAAACGCACCTCAGAGTAACAGTCGGCGACGGCTGCGCACTCGTACCCTGGACGGCAGCAGGTGGAGCCGTCGTAATCGTCGCCGTCACACTGGTAGAACACGAAATTGCAACAAAAGGTCGGAACAAATGAAACGGGTAGGGAGTTCGTCATCAGGCAAGAACTCCGCTTTTGGTAGGGGAGTGAAGCGTGATGGCAACCTGTAGGGTATCATATCATCCCTAGCACGGGGACGAAAAGCATGGGATGCTTGACTGTAGCGTATGCTGTCATCACTAGCACCGGCAAGAAATGCATGACATGCTTGACTTCGTTACAAGTGTGGGATTTTGGGATTGTTTCTACGTAGAGATTGAGAACTTCGCTTTACTGCACAGGTTTCAGCGAAGGTGCCTCCAGTGAAACATCGGGGAACAGTCGAAGGCGCGACAGAAGCACGCCCACGGTGATAGCAGACTGCGATGGCGGACGAAGCGCTTCGCCTCGCTGAGCTCGTTCTCCGGCATTTAACTAGTTCTCCTTGAGCACATGCACGTAAAAACTCTTGCTCGCGAGCTCTTTGAACTCATCGTTACTACAAGGGTAAACATGGTGTATGCAGACAAGGGGCATACACAATAAGCAGGAACGCCTCTTTTGCTCCCGTTACCTCGCCGGCAGTGAATATCTTCATACTGCTGAACAACAACAACGCCCACCAACGGACATACTGTAATCTAGAGGTTCTCACCTGTGCAAACGCTGTGACTGGGTCGTTGCACTCCCCATCTGGCATCGGAGCAGCCACTGACGGCGCGAACGTAGCCGGGGCCAGCGTCATCGTCTTGAGCGCCGCCGAAGGCTCACCTACTGTATCAATGGCTGTGACTGGCATAGGCGTGTAGGTATCGTACATGGTAGGCTCCGCAGTGTTTGGCGCCATGGTTGGCTCAGTAGTGGGAGCGCCGGCTGGCTCCTCCGCTTTAGGGGCCAGAGTAGGCTCAGCAGTGGGAGCAGCGACTGGCTCTTCTGTCATGGGCACCGGGGTAGGATCGGTTGTGGGGGAAGCGGCTGGCGCCTCGGTTTCAGGTGCCGCGGTAGGTTCAGGTTCAGGTGTAGTAGAGCTGGGCGTCGGGGCCGTGGGGGCTGCGTTTCCGTCTGTGAAGTAGGTAGCGCGAGGGCGGTAGAGGGGAGAAGGGAGCGGTCGAAAATATCGTAAGGGGTTTGGTGCGCGCATCCCAAATGCGTGGCAGTATTGGACGGTGCACGGTTTGGTGCAAGGTGGCAGTAAAGCAACAGTTCAATCATAAATACAACACACTGCCATGAGGGTGACACCGTGTCCTGATGCCTACGATTGGTTGACAAGACATGCATAAAAACACCGTATGTACCCTTGCTGACCCTACATGCGCCTCTGTCCTTTGGCACAGCTAAGCTTGGGCCGGATTCCACACGGAGAACACTAGAAAATACATTAAAGTATCATGGTGGGTAGCATCGACCTTAGCCGGATGCTC
Organism: Saccharina japonica; assembly: GCA_008828725.1. Classification (NCBI taxonomy): domain Eukaryota; class Phaeophyceae; order Laminariales; family Laminariaceae; genus Saccharina; species Saccharina japonica. Next base: position 48,720 of record MEHQ01002828.1, read on the forward strand.
CTCACCGGAAGTGATCTGAATGTCGGCGCAGTTCCAGAACTCCTCGGGGTAGGCGTCCCCGTCGCCGCACATGCCCACTTCGAGGTTTATCCAGTCTGCCGAGCTTGGGGCGCACTCGCTCTCCCACGAAGAAGGGGTGAACTCGTCGTATCCAGGGTGCCTGCACGAGTTTCCTGTGTCTGCACATCATCGGGTCGACAACATAATTGGTGAGGAGATGAGGCATTGTTGCGATGTACAACTACAGTCCCATGCCAGAGGAGGTCAGGAGAATTTGAGTGAGGAACACCCTCCACGACGTAGTTCTTCCAAGAACGCGATGGATTATGTTAAGATAAAAGCGTTCGCAGCTGTCAGGTGCGACTAATAAATACAAGATACCGGTCCCTGAAGAGGTCTGCCTTGTAGCCGTGCCCATAACTACATCCCATTCTCAAATCAAAGAGTGAAGGCGTACAGTATATGTAGAAAACTCACAGTAGATCATTTGCACGATGCAGCGGGTGCACGTTAGTCCGTCGGGAAGCTGGTAACGGGCGGTGACGACGTCGCCACTGAAGGCGCCGGGCGTCATGGACTGGTCTGTCTCCGAGGCTCGGCAGGCGGGGTCGAGGAAGTACCTCCCAACGTGGTTGGGATCGATGCGGCTGGCGGAATCGTCGTCCGATGCACGGTCGAGAGGATGCATGTTGAAGCAGCCTTGGGTAACCACGCCATCTGGGTCGGTCATGTCGTCGGCGTTGCAGATGAAGAACTCTAGGTGGCCCTGGTGGATGTTTGAAGCAGTGATAACGACAAGAACCGGCGGTGGGGGGGTAGGGGTGTGTGAGCGAGCACATTTAAACGGTTGGTGATTTCGCTTGTGATTTACGAAAGCACTGTCTTTGAATGAAGTAATAATGCCGAGTCTTCTAATGCCGTGAATCTTCGTGCCAAGACCACTATTCGCATGCCCAGTGAAACGTAAATTTCGTTTTCGTTAGAGATTGTACCAAGAGACTAACATCTACGAATCTAAAGGGGCGTATAGTGCAACTCCTCTGTCTTGGCCGATTTGCTTTCGGGTCATACCGATGGGATAACTAAGCACGAGTGAGTGCAGTTTAAAGCAGTGCAGCGCAACTCACCCAGTGGTAGGTAGACACGACGACTTTGACCTCCATCACAGAGCCCTCCGCGTACGTCTCCAGAATGGGGTAGTTTGCGTTGGCTTGCCCGAACAGGTTGGAGCCTTCCTGGGCGGTCTGATTCGCACAACAAAAACAGCGGTACATTGTGGAGAGTTTTTTTATCGTTGGGCTAACGTGCAAACCTAGTACCCAGCATAATACAAACCACGCATACGTTCTGTAGTTTGTCTGGCTATGTTGTCGGCCGTATTACTGAGTGTGAATCGGCGGTCGAATGTAACAGACTTGGCGTTTGCGACCGAGTTGTTGTTACTATGACAATGGTATTCCAAAAATACACATCTATTTTGGTTTTGGGTCCAGGCTCGAATTCTTCTCTGGCGGAGGGTGCGTCCTGCACACTAACTTCAAATTGCAGCAGAAAACACGAGTGTTGTCGTAGTATATTTCGCGCACACAGAAACAAACACTTCAAAAATATCTGAATTCCTGCCCTAGAATTCCGCCCACGTTTTGGGGACAAACTATCAGGAATTACGGCGTTACTCGTAGTGTGGTATAATGTCTGGGTTGTCTGCGTTGCAGGATGTATTCAACCATTCAACAAATCACGGAATATATAACATACTACCTGATATATACCGGTACATAGTATAGGTCATGCATAACTTATCGTATATTCAACTGATGAATGATCTATGGTATATCGAACTACGGACTGCAGGTTGTGAGCTAGACCCTGACTGGACCTGCAGTTTCCTGTACCGGTAGAGACTCGCACGGGTAGTCCTACGACGTCTACGGTGACGCCTGTTGTTGCGACATAATACTTGGTACTCCAGAGAATTGCATTGCGTCATGTGATTTCCTAGTCGTGTATGGTGTGTATATAGTCGTAAATAGTGTGTACGCTTATACAATTATGTGGCAAGGCAATGCCGCAGACGGGTGCCAGGGCTGTTTTTACTGTTAGATTACGGCGGGTTCTCAATTATGGTATATTACTGCATGATGCAACGCACCTGTTCCGGGTCACCACATATCCCGTGGCGTACGGCAATGGCGTCTGGCTCGTAGTAGTTTCCGTTGCTGGCGAGCTCGTTCCTCTGGTACGCGCTGTAGTGTGGCCATGCCCCGCCACCGTACACTGTTTGTTGTTGTGTTATTGACAGGAGGGTTGGGACAAGCGTCGACAAACAAAACGTATTGCTATTTAGTCGCAGGCTCATGACACCCATTCAGTCTGTCATCGCTCCAACACTACCGAACGCACACCGTGTGTGCACTGTAAATATGTGGTTGTTGGTGTGCTTACGTGCTAGCTCTGTCGGGTCGGTTTCTGCCTCGGCCCGAGCACGTACAGCCGCTGGCCCCCGGCTCTGGAAGCAATGGGGGCAGTAGTTGATGTCCGGGTAAGACCTGCGTGTCGGAGGCAGCGTAGAGAGAGGCGAACAGTATTGGTCGTCGGTACAATAATGGGGTAATACACCAGGTCGGAGATTCACCATATAGATGTATATATTGCTTAGATCCCCGGATACACTACTACAGCTCCAACTCTATTACTACAGCAGCTCACAATGCTCTCAGATGCCGCCAACAGTCTTTTAGGGCAAACGAAGCACCAAAACAAGGCCCAAAACTTACGGCAGTTATATGGGCAGTGACGTGCGCCCGACAACGCCCTGCCATCGTCAATATACCACAAACATATTTTTTACATTACGTACGCTGAGTGTGTTGTCTGTTGTAAACGTGTAAAAATAGTAATGTGGCGTTATTTTATTTTAAGCTCAATTTTTTTGTTACTTACTGTACGTACAGCAGCAGTATAACAACAGGCGACAGCAGTAATGCTGTTCAGTAGTACAGCAGTACCGGTACGTACGCCTAATCAATAACACCTGCTGCTGTAGGACTAGGTATTAATCAGATGTACTGTTGGATGTGGTCCGGATCCCGCTTTTTTTGCCACAGAGGAGGGAAATGTGTGCTCTACTTCAACAGGAGCTACAGGACAGTTCAACGACGCCAAGAAAAAAAAATTGCCTTGCAAACCTTGCTCCGTGAACGCACTCCGTACAGGTCTCCAGTAGGTTAGTTATCTAACAACAGTGAATATATACATATGTTTCACAGCAGTATACAAAGTATATGATGTACAGCAGTATTACACTCGGTACATTATTTACAGGGGAGTATTTAAATAACTTCCTATAATACTTTGGTATATACTATGGAATATACACTGGCTGTTGCTGGTGTCCCCGTGTGCCAGGTTCTGTACACACGACACGCTTCCGAAATTTGCAATTATTCTGCAAACGTTCTCGGCGCAACGAAGTCGTGCTACAATACGCAACGCTGTACGTAGTGACAATACCTACACCAGTACCACGGTCAACACTCACGATTCTTGGAAGGCGTCGGTAGCCCAGAAGTTGCGGCTAACGGGTTCCATGAGGTAGGCGTGACCTTCGGCCGGCTGAGGCAAGTAGCTCATAAAGCCCGAGAGAAGACCCAGCAGGACAGGCAGAGCAGTGGTAGTAGCAGCGGAAGATGACGAGCCCAGCATGATGACGAGATGGATGGTAGTGTAGGCTGTGCTGGGCGTGGCTGTACCGGCGTAGCAGCACGGGTGCAGGCTGTAGTAAACAGTAGGAGCACTCTTCTTGCAGTGCAGCAGTGGTGGCTGCAATTGAATACCAGTACTATAACAATAGTAGTTTAACTACCAGGTACGGTAGTCTATTATTGTTGAATGGCGGAAGACTTGTTCTTCTGCTGGAAGTTCGGGTGCAGGTGCGCTATGGGAAGCGCGGGTAGGGGTGGGATCGGTTGGGGGCGTAAGGTGTGTGCCTACGAGGCGCTGCCGGTGCCTGACATTGCACGTCCAACGGAGATACAGTGATCCAACCGTCATATCGCATGATCATGATATCTATATACTATTAATAGTACACGGTACATAAAAGGGTGTGGAAGTTTTTATAGCCTTGCTTGGTCGGCCGTGCAAATCATCATCACCACGAATATTACTTGTGAGATATTTGGAATATATATTTGTTGTACAGGAAGAGACTTTCAAATCTTGAAATCAGATGATGGTTAGTGTTTCGGATCTATTTACTGTGGAATTTGGATTGAATGGCCATCGTAAAGTTTGAAGTCGTGGTTGGCGGGCTTACCCTTATGGGTGATGGCCCACACATTTTGGTGGGTCATCACCCACAGGGCTTACCTTTACGCTCTCAATCCGCCACCTTACGTAAATAATTATGCCTTAAACGCAATACTAACCCATCAGGTATTTCAGTATTATATATATACTGTCTACAAACAGTACGTACTCGTACGATATGTACATGGTTGTTTCGTACCAGTATGTATATATCGTACACCAATAATACCTGAAAAAACGGCCGCCGACCTGCTGAATAGGTAACGTAATCAGCAGATCACGAAATGTGAACAAAATAAGCTCGAACTTTGAAATAATCCAATATCATTTTTGAGCAGGAGTCGGAGCCAAATTGCTTTTGCGCATCCATTTTCTACGAGAAGCCATTGCTGGCATTTTTTTCCAGTAGTGGTACAGTAGTATTAATAGTAATACTTCATACTCGTACGTACACACGCATATTCATTCGTCGCACCTCAAAACGTACAGTAGCAGCAGAGACACACGAGAGACACCATATATATTATGTAACCAGCGCACGTGATATCTCGCGTGTCGGGTATACAGTTAATAATATAGATTTGTATTATTAATGTGGGTTTGTTTTATCATAAATAGGGTGGGATGCCGTGGTTGCCCTGGGTGGCATACAACTTGTATTTATACATAAATCCGTCGGGTTAGATAATGCTGCGAAAAACATAATAAACATACACGACCAAGTTGATCGAATTATATCATCAGTATATATGCCGTCAACGTCTGTCTATAATTTCTATGCCCAGCAGTAGCATGTCAGTATATGTACTCCGACGTGTTAAATAGATGGCCATTATCTATATGGTCAAAACTACAGCCCAGATCGACGATCACTCTAATCACTACATACTGCTGTAATGGCCTAGCAGGTACCAAGGTACAAATATGATATACCTCGCACTGTTGTAAGTGTCCTTGATAATATTCTTCTCCCTCTTTCGCTAAATTAATCGATCCCCACTATTACGGAGGACCGTAGTAAACACTAGTAAATAGGACCAACTTTTGTTAGAAAAAATACGTAGATATATAGGTAGGTTTGTCTGTGCACGGAAGGTCCTATTTACTATGGTCGTCCGTAAAATAGCTCAAGTAGTTAATTCATTAATCTCATTTACCCCCATCCACACTACATCTATCTATTAAATAGTTACTCTCTCCGGCTAATCTGTGATAGTATCTATATACCTGGTATATTACAGCAGTGAGTATTTATATGTAGTTCCGACGATGTAGGATGAAAATGTGCGTGCTCTTCAAACTGCCAACAATAATCCTGTATATAACTTCGCAGTAGTACTATAGTAGTAACACTACGGGAATGTTGAGTATATTCTGCAGAGTGTGTGTACCGCATATATATACTTAGTATATATTATGGCTGGTATATCGGAAGATGGACGCGCCAGCAGCTAAGTGTCACGCGTACAGCAAGTCGTAAAGAGGTTAAACACTGAAAACATTGTGTGACAACACAGGAGTTGAAGAAAAATAGCCTGCGCTGTATATAGGTCCGCTTACTACTGCAGTACTGTACTCGCATTGGCAGTTATTTGGTGCGCTGTAAGCCAAACAGGAGCACGCAGCAGAGCAGCAGGTTTCGAGTTATATTATCGTTTACCCGTGGGATGTCGTACATTATTACTATTACTATTAATACATACATGTTGTACCCCTACAAAGCAGCATCGATTGTTTTTTTTCAGCCCACACACCGCTCATTTTACTCCGTGCGCCTGGTGCATGCTTCTGGATGATAGTACGTTGGGCTGCTGGTAAGTCTATACTATTACATACACTGGACTCAAAAGCGTTTTAACTTTGTTTGCTTCTTCTCCAGTCACGCCTAGAAAGAGCTTACTCTGAAAGACAGCAGCAGTTCCAGAAAATGACTTCGCAATGAGAATGGTTTGTTCTTTTTTTTGCCAGTAATATGACGATCGATCGTGCAACCGGGTCTACTCTTACCTCTAATTAATTACCTTCCAGGGGTCGGGCTATGCACTGTGTCGTTGCGATTATTCGGCCTCGAAACTACTTTCAGCGGGCGGGATAGATAGCAGGATTAGCGGGATAGCGGGATCATGCCACCTGGGTAGACTCCAAACCCAACACCTATATATATATCCCTACTGTTAACTATAACTTGGAACATGACCCTGAACCTGGCTGAGCAAAAACGATTCGGAAACGCGGTTGCACCGGAAACACGGTTGCGCCGCTTTGAAAATTCGAAATTTCGTGGTTTGAAAATTGTTCCTATGATATAGGCGTGCTACCGTTCAACTCTCTCATCAAAATTTAGCAGCGAGAAACAAAATCCCGGAACGTTATGTCTTAACTAAGGCGCGTTGTTCAATGTATGACTAACTGCTAACTACTGTGTAAGAGTATTCAACGAGTGTAACGTGTAACATCAGTTGGCCCATATATTGTTCGACTTCAGAGTTAGTTAATCATGTATTGACCGCGGGTTCATTATTACGAGTATATATATACTTCAGTATTTAATTATTTTATGGCAACAACGATAAGATGTAATTGTTGAGAACAAAGAGGGGTTGGATCCACCCCTCGTCCATCATAATAACGTGTCTTTTTCGGAATTCAGCGACGACAAATTTAGGGGAGTACTCTGCTTGGTGCGTAAAGTAGAACAAGAAAAATACAATGCTGACATTATCGGGGGTTTCGTACTCGTCCATATCGATCTGCACTGCAATGCACTGCAGAATTCACCAATAATAGAGGGCAATAATAATGGAATGTATTGCGACGTAAATACAAACCCCATCCAGGTTAATTTACAAGACTGCTGGTATTGTTGCCGCGTAGCACTTCGGGACAACGCACCCACCCGGACGAATTCCCACGCTACGGCTTTAGTGCTAAATTGCCAGACAACACCGAGAGGGCAAAAACGAAGGAGTGCGAACGCCGGGCGATGCCTCTATATACGGAAATATGGTATCGAGACAATGAGAGATCTCTATGACATGTACCTGATATATGTGTATGAGATGTACAGATAGTTCCACGAGCCCCCCTTCTCATTGTGTGTGCTGATTCCCCCTTCCTTGTTCTCGAAGAAGTTAGGTTGGAAATTCCATCCCTGTTGTCTGCGTGTTTTTACCGGTACGGTACCGCTGTTGACGTTGTTGTCCTTCATCAGGTACTTTTTCGTTTAGTCGTTGGGATCGACAATGAGCGGTAGTATTAAATGGGTCGTGGGCTTTCCTTCCCGTCCAGTTCAGCGATACTGTGGTTTGAAGTAACGATCGAGATTTGCCGAAACTGCGCGGCATATATGCCGGATATCGGACCAACAAAAAAACAAGTATATCGGGATGAAAAACACTGAAGGACTGGGGTGACGCGTGCGGTGGAGTGGGTGAGACTACAGCAGTAGTGAGAATACCGCCGCCAGAGTGGCCTCTGCCAAAGATCCCTGTATTCTGGCTCAAATCGACATTAGCGCTGTGCGTGCCATGCGTGGCTGTGGAACAGCAGCTAGCGGAGGGATAGTTGGCCACCGTGGTGTTGTGTTGTCTACAGTAGGGAGGTGCTACGTGTGTGTTGGCCAGCCTGTAAGTACTCCACGTTGAGTACACCTGGGCACTTCTAGCAGGAGAAGCGATAGGATTCCGGCGTTTGTTGGCATGGTTTCGACAAGGTTAGCATGAAGTCGTCCAACAACAATTTGTTGCGAGTCTCGGTGACTTCTACATTCACAGCGGGTGGCCGTTTGTGAACAAGAGAGCACGGGGCTATTGAGCCCATTCCAATCGAGAGAGCGGCTGCCAAGGGACGAGTGCCTCCGCTACGCGGCCAAACTTGTGATTTACGAATAGTTTTTCCAGTATTTCCATCTTACATATATAATTTTGTTACGAGTACCAGTTTTAAATTCAAAACATAGGATTCTAAAGGTTGGGATGTATTAAAAGTGAAAAAGTGAACTCCAGATCAGGTACTATTTTACGAACGGTTGGAGTGACCGATTTGAGTGGTTGTTAGCCACGGGTAGTCCTGTCTTGGCGGAATCTCCACAGTGGACGTGTGGGCGCGGCTCCTCAGTTAGATCAGGCTGCCCGCCACAGAGGCAAGCACTTTGAGCCGGTATCAACCAACTGGTTGCTGCTCAAGCTTCAGCTCTGAGAATACCGTATTAAAGAAATATGGCACTCAAGGCCAGTGTATAGTATCGGTCTTGTCCAATAGGACAGGAGGAGAGGAAGGAGAAGACAACAGAAGATCATATAAGTGGAGTGTGTGTGCAAGGTCGATCGGTCACAAGGCTTTCAGCTCTCAAAGGCCCCAGCATACGATGAAAAACAATATTCGAACAAACACCTTCGGTTGAAATCGATACTCTGTATTTTGTATTTTGGGGTTATATCGCATGCGAACCCGAAATAACTGATTAAAAGGGGTTCCGCCGCATACTACTAGATACGCACCGGACATATCGCTTTTGTATTGCCGTAGCATTTAGTACTGATGTGGCCTACTCGCTAAAGGCGACTATGCTACCGATCTACGACTCGGTACAGGATACTGTCTACGGCTGGGTAGCATCTTAGCTGTCCTTAATGCGACCCCTCGATGGAGGTGACATGGCCGAACTTGCTACATTAGACTATCGAACTGAATCATGCCATATCTAAAGCAGGTTATAAAGTTATATTGCATGGCACTTGCTGTAAGTGGCATATCCTACTCTGTTTATCTTCTCGAAAATGCATCTCTCGTTACGTGGTCGGTGCACTTCTCGGTGTCACTTTTCTGCACATGTTTACATGTTCATCCGTTGCTGTGTCGCAAAAACGTCAATTGCTTCTTTGCGACCTTGAAACAGTATCAATGGTTCCTGCTTCACTTATGAAGGGTGGCCAACACTTGTACAGCTCATTTAACAACACACAGAACATTGGCAACATGACAGGGAAAATATTGCTATGGACCACGCTTCCGCCGCCCTCCCATACAAAGAAGATGTGTGGTGACACGTACACGGGAAAATATTGTTGCCACAAAGTGGATGCGACCCCGCGATGCGGATGTACCAGTCAGTGGTCCAGATGATGACGTCAAGCGACCCCAGAAACGGCGTTCCAGCAGCCCCGAAAGCGATTCAGATGATGATGTCCAGCAAGCGGCCTTGTTTGCTGTGATCCCGTTAAACACATTTCCGGCTACCCTGCCCTGATGAAGCGAACCCTCTTATAGCTGTCGGCCTCTGTTGTATATTCACCCCTTCAAATGTGAAGCCTTCGTTGAAGCCGTCGTAAAAAGTAGCGATCTGGTATATTTCGGTGTCATCGGGGCGGGTTTGGGCTCCCATTACAGCAACCTCGCGCGTACTACTCGTCTGTGAGCGTGGATCCCCTTGCGTGTAGCTCTCGGCATCGCTGTCGGTGGCCGTCATGTGCACCGATCCCTGCTTCTGCCTGGCACTTCCGCCTGACTCAGACTTTGTTTTCCTGGCTGGTGGGCTTGTTGCTTTCCTCGTGGACCGTGACGGGTAAGGCACAGCCGCTTTACAGAGCCCCTTGTTTGCCGTGGTTGTGGCAGACAATGGCACTGGGACCACGTGATGCTGATGTGACTGTCTCTCAGTGCCGTGCCAAGTGCAGCAGTCCTAAGCGTTTTGTCCCGCGAAACCCCGTCCAGGTGTCAGGCTGACTGTTCGGGATATCAAAGTATGGGTCGTTCCAGATCCTCAGGTTGACGTCGTGGTACTCCTCCGTGAGACTTTGGAGAACGATGTCGGTGAAGATTATGTCCGTGATAGGTTCCACCATCTCGGTCGGTAGGTAGACCAGTCGCGTGAGTTTGTTGATGTTGCCGTCGGGGGCTTTGTCAGCGGGTCCAGCTGGTAGTCGCTATTTCCTATTGTGTGATGCGTAGGTTTCATTGGTGACCTTCAGGCACTTTGACTCCAGGTCCGTGACAGCCAATAATCCGTTGCCACGAGTTCCCCATGCGCGCCGTGCGTGCTTCGTGGCTAGAAGCGACGCCGGTTTCTTGGTCATCAAGTAGAGGATAGCGAACATATCCTTGTTGGCTCCGTCACACGTACCTTGGCGTTGCTCGATAGATGCTAGCGAGGAAGCTGTCGCCCCCGACGTTGTTTTGCTGGGCCTGGCTTGCCACTCCAGTATTTGAAACATATTTGACGGGCGATGCTCCGAGTCAAGCAGACTGTTTTGTGCAAACCATCTGACTGGTAGGGATTCAAACCGCGGAATGGCTTGATTCCTCTCAACGCGCTCGAAAGGCTGGCATTCGTGTTGAAACCGCTAATGTTTCAGCGGAGTTTTAATTATCTTGTACCTACGACCAGCAGCGAAGTACCTGACCTCGGTTAGAAGGATACTCACCCGTGGTTTTGGCTTCGCACAGTCGGTAGAGGCCCTACCAGCAGCAGTGTTGCAGCAGCAGTGATAGTAGTCTCGAACCAGTCCGTCGTGCACACACAAAAGCATAGGCGGAAAATCAAAACTCGAACAATCACACTCGAAAAGGGAATATCGGGATTGTGCAGCATACGAACCCGAGATAACTGATCCAACCGGGCTCCACCGCATACTACTAAATAAGCAACAGATATACCGCACTGCTCGTACTGCTGTATAACTTTGTAGTGCCGTCGGCTACTCGCTAGAAGCGACTATGTTACCGATCAGCGACTCGGGATAGACCACTGGCTACTGCTGGGTAGCATGGTAGTCACCCTTAGTATCCTTACCCCCTTTCCTACCATATTTGAGTATAATTGTTGTGATGATGTCACAGACTTTAAACCGTAGAACTCGGATATGTACCGTGCAAGTTCCTTCTTGTGAAAACAAATCCGAGCCGTTCGTTCGTGCGTAGGAATGAGGTCGTTGGTGATACAATCATAGAAACGTTCTAGTCTGACCGTCGAGCCCCATACACACCAATTAGATCACACTGGGGAAGAGCACGCCATAACTGCTAACTCGCGCTGCATTGAAGTGGCCTTCTTGTTGTGGGAGATATCAACAACTAACTACTCGGGGCAATAGAACTGCGTGTCGCGGTCAAGTAAATCGACGTTGCATCAACATTGATGCAATCCATACTTTGAAAAGGTGCCACGCGAGATCGTCGGGCACACGGACGCCGTCAGTCATGAGTGTTTCCTGCGTCAAGTTTATATAACTTCATTCTGTCGCTGGGGAAGGAAGTTATTTCGTGAGGTCGGGTGCGTCACCTTGCGGCAAAAGGGGGTGGTCTGTTCACCCGTGCACCATTTGACGAACATCCTATTCTTAATGTATTGTCTTGTCAGATTCGGAACGACAACGGTAGTACACACATTGATTGCGAAATATAAATTAATCAAGAAACCACTTCGCACTCCGGTACCACCGTAAATGGCAGATAGTCCGGATCAGAGCCCAGACCCTCTACTCGAGGTATGTGTACGATTACACTGTGTAGATGAAGATATCTAGCAGCAGCATACGTTTGCAACGCCTGTCATGTAGATGTACATCTAGCGTACAGAATAGGCAGGCTAGATGCCTGTATATGATTTACCCTCGCTTTCGTGTTCTCGCTGTTCGCCCATCACATCCGTCTTCTACAGCCCGCTCGGCGACGGGTCACGCGGTTGGTGAGAGATCTTCGACGTCCGTGTTAGTAAGCGGTGCATCTAAGTGCATACCACGCAATGTTCCCTTCGTCTCGGGATATAGTGATGCCGAAATTAGAAAGCGATGATCCTGTAGTGATAAGTCGGTTGCCATAAGACGTTGCTTCGCATGTACCAAACACAGCAACTGAGAAGCTCTACTAAATAAGCATGTGACAGACCCTACGCCACAACAACAACAACAAAATAATAAACTACCACTAGAAATCTTGCCTTCTGTGGAATTCATACGTAGACACAAAATCTCCACCAAATACAACGGGATTCACGACGAAAATGCACTCAACTAGAACGCACGAGGATACCACAAGCGGTCGACTATACTATGCCGGGTATACATCTTATCTACCGGTGTAAACGAAAAACATAAAGAAAGTACATGAGCGGATTGTTCCACATCTGTATTAACGACCAAACCTAGGGGGGATGACTGCGTCTGCTTCGCTGGGGATACAGTTCCCGTTGGTCGAGCTTATACCCATAAAATGTTTGTCTTTGAGATTCAAGGACACAATGTCTACAGCATACTCCACTACAGTAGTAACACGTTGATATCTACGCATAACCTATTATTAGCGGGTTGGCGCCTTTATCACAACACTTCGAAATACTGTAACCGCATCGCCATACCTAGCGTGCATTGCGCAACTGTTGCAAAGTTGCATTAGTGCAAGCTACGGAGTGCTTGTACGTATATCGAACGATGAACCTATACACGCACCATCAACTATATAGTTACTGATTAATACCTGACACTATCGTACAACGCTACCTACCTAGACTCAAAACGTGGATACAACCACCTTCCCCAGACAAACAGCACCCCGGGTGGACTACTGTACCGCCACTCTGTTAAGCGATGACACAACACGTATTTACGATTGCGGAAGACTCACCGCCCACTTTTACCACTGTACTATACATCCAAATATGTATCCTACTCTACGTTTAAGTGGCCTCATTCAAAGCCCAACAGCCTACAACAACTGCAATACCAACACGTAACGGAGCGGAACCGACCTCTTCTATAATGTGTAAGCGACCCATACTGTGCAGGAAATAAACAAAATTGCAAGAAACGAGAAAACAGGCGTGGGACGCAAAGCATGGGACGTAAACCACGATAGCCCCAACGCCACGCCTGTGGTTCCCTTGTCACACCAGCTGGCACATATTGCAATGTGTGATAAATATATCGTACCCCCGACGTACACCATGTATATCGTCCCGCTGTCACTCTTCCTCTATAGCGGATGTCCAACAGGAGATGCAGGGGAGAACCGGTCTCCTCCCGTACCACATGCGACCAGACACGAGCCCGCTACTCAACCTATTGTCGAGGGTAGCAATCATCGATCGGACTTAGGTTGTCTTCGCAGCATCCTTGGTAGGGTAAAACCTGCAAAACCAACCAAGCCCTCAGCCATGTCGGGAACACACCGACAGTGTTCCAGACAAGAGTCGCTCGTTGAGAAGGCTGTGCACGCACGTACACACTTGACAAATGCGCCATCGAAGAGCGTTCGCGTTTTACCTACCCTAGGGAAAAAATGTTTGCTATTCTAGGCCACATGGACGGACTGCAAGCCATTGTGACAACAGAACCAGTTCATGTATTGGGATGGTTTATGTAACTCCATGAACATAGCCCGGTAACATTTATACTATATTACTACATTAGTCATGGGTCGATCTTCTTCGTTGTTCTAGCCATGGAATCCCTGACACCCATCTAGGCTGAAGGTTCCGACGGGATTTCAGGGACACACTGAGAGTACCACTCGTTCCTGTCCAGACACTCGGCCCCGTCCCAGCAGCACGTCGGTCCATCCCAGTCCATCCCACCGCACTGTCCCCACCCCTCGGAGCATCCACCTTCGATAGGCCGGCACTGTCCACCGAAAAACCCAAACAGATACAGGAAGTAATCGTTAGATGAATTGATGATGGTCGACAAGCTGTCTGGTCAGCATTAGGGAGTTGAAGTGTATTTGTACCCCAACCGTGCACGGTATCTATTGACAATAGGGCAAACCCTACACCTCTCGCGGACTGGGAGTTGTGACAGGTCAGTTCATGGGGAAGATCGGGTGTAACTATATATTAGCATCAAACTTGTAATCTGGGCAGTGGAGGGTTTTGCGCGGATAATCGAGACTTGCCGACGACTCGGCAAACCCGGAAGTGTGTGGCATCACGACGCGTTTCTTTAAGGCCGATATAACAGGCATAGGGGTGACGTACTACTGTCATTTTGGGCTTTCCTGTTCTGGGCAGAAGACTCTGCACACGTAACTCGCAGAGTCCGACCTCCGAAACATCGACGAAAAACAAGGTCAGGATCTACTGTAGCGAGTACGGAAACATTCAAGGGCCAACAGCACCAAGTGCGGGACTCGAGTCTGGCGCAAACGTACCTCAGAGTAACAGTCGGCGACGGCCGTGCACTCGTACCCGGGACGGCAGCAGGTAGAGCCGTCGAAGTCGTCGCCGTCACACTGGTGCGAGACGAAATTGTAACAAAAGGTCGGAAAATAGGAGAAGGGTTGGTATTACGTCGTCACGCAAGAACTCCGTCGCTGGGGGGCAGGGAAGCGTGATGGTGACCTATACGATAGGTTGTCAGACCTAGGACCTGGAAGAAAGCATGGGATGCTTGATGTCGCTACGTCGAGAGTCGAGGTCCTCGCTTTATGACACAAAGGCTTCAGCGAAGATGATACCAATAAAACATCGGCAAACCTTTTGGAGGCGCCACGAAAGCACGCCGACGGTGGTAGCAGAATGTAACGGCGGACGAAGCCCGTGGCCTCAACGAGATCGCGCGTCGGGCGGGGATGGGTTCCTCTTGAGCAAATGCACGTAACACCGCTTGCTCGCGAGCTCTTTGAACTCAACGTTCTGGCAACGACAAACGTAGCGTGTGTAGACAAGGGGCATGGGAGACGTGCAGCAAACAATTCTTCGTCTCCCGTATCCCTAGTGTGAAGACCGCTGATTCTTACCGCTGAACCCCCACAACGCCCACCAACTGACATACTGTAATCTAAACGTTCTCACCTGTGCAAACGCTGCGACCGGGTCGTTGCACTCCCCATCTGGCATAGGAGCAGCCACGGACGGCGCGAACGTAGCCGGGGCCAGCGTCATCGTCTTGAGTGCCGCCGAAGGCTCGCCCACTGTACCGATTGCTGTGACTGGCATAGGCGTGTAGGTATCGTACATGGTAGGCTCCGCAGTGTTTGGCGCCACGGTTGGCTCAGTAGTGGGAGCGGCGGCTGGCTCCTCCGCTTCAGGGGCCAGAGTAGGCTCAGCAGTGGGAGCAACGACTGGCTCGTCTGTCACGGGCACCGGCGTCGGTTCGGTTGTGGGGGAAGCGACTGGCTCCTCGGTCTCAGGTGCCGGGGTGGGTTCAGGTTCGGGTTCGGTAGAGCTGGGCGTCGGGGCCATGGGGGTGACCTTTCCGTCTGTGGAGTAGGCGGCGTGCGGGTGGCGGAAGGGAGAAGGGACCAACCGAGTAGGGCGTAGGGAGGTTGGTGCGTGTATCCCAAACGTGTGGCAATATTGAATGGCGCAAGGTGTGACGCAAGGCAGTGGTAGAGCGACCATCCAATCATAGCCAATACTACCTGTAAGTAGGGAAACAATGCGTCCTGAAACCTACGATTACTCTACAAGACATGCTTAAACACGGCATGTGCCCTTGATGGCCCTAAACATGCCTCTGTCCTTCGGTACAGCTAAGATTGAGCCGGATTCCACGCAGATAACACTTGAAACCGAACCCAAGTACCATAGTGTGTAGCCTAGGCTGTAGCCGTGTGTCCCTCACCGGATGTGATCTCAATGTCGGCGCAGTTCCAGAACTCCTCGGGGTACGCGTCTCCATCGCCGCACATGCCCACGCCCACGTTTATCCAGTCTGCCGAGCTGGGGGCGCACTCGCTGTCCCACGACGAAGGGTTGAACTCGTCGTATCCTGGGTGCCTGCACGAGTTGCCCGTGTCTGCACGCCGTCGGGTCGACAACATCATTGGTGTGGGGGTAAGGTATGGTTACGATGTACGACTACAGCTTCATGCAGGATCAAGAAGAACTGGCGTGATGACTACAGACCACGGCGTACTTCTCCCAAACCAGCGATGGAGTACATGTGGCGTGCAGATAAATTCGTTCGCAGCAGCTGGCTCACTATACAAGATACTGGTCCTCTAAAGCGTTTGACTTGTAGCCGCGAGCATAACCACCTCTCATTCCTAAATCAAAGATTGAAGGCGTACAGTATATGGAAAAAACTCACAGTAGACCATTTGCACGATGCAGCGGGTGCACGTGAGTCCGTCGGGGAGCTGGTAGCGGGCGGTGATGACGTCCCCACTGAAGGCGCCGGGCGGCATGGACTGGTCTGTCTCCGAGGCTCGGCAGGAGGGGTCGAGGAAGTACCTCCCGACGTGGTTGGGGTCGATGCGGCTGGCGGTGTCGTCGTCCGATGCACGGTCGAGCGGATGCATGTTGAAGCAGCCCTGGGTAACCACGCCGTCTGGGTCAGTCATATCATCGGCGTTGCAGATGAAGAACTCGAGGTGGCCCTGGTTAATGTTTGACGCAGTGAAAACGAGAGAAGCGGGGGGGGGAGTTAGAGGTGCGCAACTAAGCAACACAGGTAGCGGGTTTGTAGTGATGTCGGTCGTGAGGAACGATGGCCCCGTCTTCGAGTGAAGTCAAAATAGAGAATTTCCAAACGGGGGGATTGTTCGTGCGAAGACCCACGAGATCTGTTCATTTGTTTCTTTTACCAACACAGTAAATATGCAGACCACTATCATCATGCCCAACGAAACTTAACATGCGTCATTGTTGGAGATCGTACCAAGAGGCGAACATTGTAAACCACTAAACGAATAATGACGTATTTACCAATCTGATGCAGGTACCACGCAACCTCTCGCTTTTGGTCCATTCGAGCTCGGGTCATACCGACGAGATAAATAAGCACGATTGCAGCTTCAGCAAGCGCCGCGCAACTCACCCAATGGTAGGTAGACACGACGACTTTGACCTCCATCACCGAACCCTCCGCGTACGTCTCCAGAATGGGGTAGTTTACGTTGTCTTGCCCGAACAGGTTGGAACCTTCCTGGGCGGTCTGATTCGCACAACAGATACAGGGGTGTAATGTGGAGAGGGAGCGGGGGTGTTTCGTTAGGCCAATGTCCAAACCTAATGCCCAGCATCATATATACCACGCATAAAATTCGTATTTTGTCTACAGACTGGTTCAAGCGTGTCACCCCAAATCTACTGAGTACCCAAAGTCGACGCAGTTTTTCGGAGACAGACCCTGAAATTAGGAACACATGTTCTATGAACCCCTGCCCAACGATCGACGTGTGGAGTTTTGTTTTTTGCTAGGCCAGATATTTCAGTTTTTTGTTGTTTGGGGAGATTTGGGGTTGTAAGGGATCCCGAATTATCGGCGACGAAAAAACATAGGAAACCCATTCGCCAATCGTTCGTTAAGGTCATAAATATCACGCGAGCGAATGTTCAGGGTTCAGGGTTCATATCTCGACACTTGGACCTTCGTGCGATAAACGTGCAAAATCTGTCATGGCTTCGGGTTTGCTAAGTTTCCGTATATAATCGGTTTTCGGCGTTAAATAGGACGTACTACTGATCATACAGGCGCAGTCAGGTCTTCTAATATTTGCGTGAAACAATGTCCAAACATACCTTTGGGACGACGTGGAAGCGGCTGGTTCAGAGAAAAAAATCGGAAAACAAAAAAGGCAACGGAAACGCTTGACTCTTGTGAATGAACTCTTTGAAGGCCTGTGATTAGACGAGCCGAAGTTTCGGCGGTAGCGCCAGTTCTAGGTCATCATCAAAAATCTGTCGATGCCACCCTCTTCCACTGTTCATGGCGGTGAGTATGATCTCAAAGCTGTGACATTTGAGTTGGTATTGCATGCGGCACTCATTCGTGGCTGACGAAAACTGGGGCGTTTTATGCTTAAACCAGCCCTTATGCTGTTGTTGACCGTATTACTGAGTGTGCCTCTCGGCGGTCGAATGTTGCAGGCCTGGCGTTTGCAACCGAGTTGGTGTTACAACGAAAGAACACTATTCCAAAAAAACAATTAACATTATACCTGGTATTTTATCTTTCTCAGCCCAGACTCAAATTCTTCTCTGGCGGAGGGTGCGTCCTAGACACTAACTTCCAATTGCATCAGAACACAATGGTTGCCTTGAGTTTCGTGGAAACAAAATGAGCCAAAAAAACAAAACTTCAGTATATCTGAACTCCTGTTATCATATCGACTTTCGAACTCCGCCCCCGTTTTGGGGACAAACTACTTGGGATTAGAATGGGGTCATGTCTGTGTGGCTGCATTGTGGTATGTACTCAACCATTAAAAAAATCACGGAACATATAAATAATTACCTTTTATCATACATACCGGTACATATAGTGTATCATGCATAGGGTATTGTATACGAAATATATACACATGTATACGAAGTATATACTTGACTATACCAGGTATATACATGGGCAGCGACCAAAAACAGGTACACCTGGTCCGTTCGGCGCCAAAAACAGGTACATGCTAAAATCAAGTATAAAACGCACCCCACGAACCTGCCGTTCCTTGCAACGCAAAGTAGAGGTTTTTCATGTTCTTCGGGCTCGCCCGGTGGCTACGTAATACGAGTAGATGCTATTAATAGTACGAGGAACGAACGCCTGCTGCTGTATTCTCCCTTTCAGCTTGCGACACCCCTGGTATTCCAGGTCAACCACAATCCCGAAGGGGAGCCTTCTATCTCGTATTATTTCGGCAGAGGTGTGCAGGCAGATATGTGTGTCGCTCGAATGACGTGTGGTGCGAGGTGCGAAGGGAGGAGGGGGTCTCCGCGTACGTCGGCATTTGTATAGGGGGCATAGGGTGGAACTATGAAGGGCCTCTGATTGACTTAAAAACGACAATAAAAAGGTGAAAGTCAAGCAGAGTAGACAAAATCAGGTATACCTGGGTTTTAAAGAGGCAAAAACAGGTACAACAAGTTTTGGACCAATGGCCGGGCACGTGGAGTGCGTTTTTTACTTGATTTTAAGTATGCACCTGTCTTTGGCCGCAAACGGACCAGGTATACCTGTTTTTGGCCGTCGCCCTATATATATTATTGTATAGCTCAGTCTATATGTCTATATGGTATACAGGTATTGAGCTACGGATTGCAGGTTGTGAGCTGGACCCTGACTGGGCCTGTGCAGTGTGCTGTAGTTCCGGTGAACGCCCAATCGTAGTTCGAGACGTCTACGACGACACCCGTTGTTTTTGTGCCATAACCGGTACTCCAGAGAATTGCATTACATCGCACGCATTCGTTCGTGTGAAGGAACTTAAATAGCCGTAACTAATCTGTGCGGTGGTGCCATTATGCGACCAGACTGCCGCAGACGGGTACCAGAGCTATACTTGCTGTTTGACTATGAATACGACAGGTACGAAATTATGGTATACCAGGTACTTTCTACTGTATGATGCAACGCACCTGTTCCGGGTCACCACATATCCCGTGTCGTACGGCGATGGCGTCTGGCTCGTAGTAGTTTCCGTTGCTGGCGAGCTCATTTCTCTGGTACGCGCTGTAGTGTGGCCATGCTCCGCCACCGTACACTGTTGGTGTTGTTGTGCGGTTGAACGGGCGGTTGGGAAAAGCGTCGACAAACGTTTCATTAGTTTGTTGCAGGCTCATTCACGACACCCACCCAGTCTGCCGTCGCTCCAACGCTACCGAACGCACACCGTGTGTGCCCCGTGTGTGCACTACTGTAGAATTATGTAGTTGGTGTGCTTACGTGCTAGCTCTGTCGGGTCGGTTTCTGCCTCGGCCCGAGCACGCACAGCCGCTGGCCCCCGACTCTGGAAGCAGTGGGGGCACCAGTTGATATCCGGGTAGGACCTGCGTGTCGGAGGCAGCGCAGGCGAACAGTAGTGGTCGTCGGGACAATGATGGGGTAAGATACTAGATTCACATTATTATATACACAAAAAAAGAGCTCCAGCTCAACCACAGCAACTCACCATCAATGCTCTCAGATGCTCTCAGATGCCACCAACAGTCACTCAGAGAAAACAAAGTACCAAAGGCTAACACACAGCGAACAGTATACCGGGTACTGCTGTATGGGCAGTGATGAGCGCCCGACAAAGAGCTGACGCCGCCAAGTTACGTTAGGCGGGCTGTCTGTTGTATGATACTTGGAACCATATTTTATAGTACCAGGTATTTGGGTATTATATCGTTTTTATTTTATCGTTGGCCCAACCGCTCGCTGCTGCTGTACAGCACTATCGTGACGAACTTTTAATTATAAGTACGGCTGCTGTACCGGTATGTGCGACGTACTCTCGTACGCCTTCTAAGCAAACACCTGGTACAAGGCATGGCTCAGAAATAATTTAGTAGTAGTCCTGTGGCCCCAGCTTCCCTTTTGCTTCGGAAGGGATGCGTGCAACGGTAGTTCAACAACGGCGAATATGTATATACCCTTGCCCTTCAAGGCTTAGCTGACGTGAACTAACTAAAATACGTATCTTCTTATTACGGACATATTTTCTTGGGTACATATCGGTACATACGAAGTATATACGCAGAGCAGTATAATATGCTCCGACTTCGTGCGGTTGAATTATTCCCATATAGCTACGTATACTCTGTTCGTACACCGACTGGCTTTCGCTGGTGTCCCTGTGCCAAGTCGTATACAACGTACGTGCACACCACACAATCTTGAAGTTTTCAATTCCACAAACAAACGTGCTCGGCACAAGGATATCACCCTATACGCACTACCTGTTCGTACGCACTCGTAGTGGATACGTGGATACTGATGTCAATACGAGTACCTACTATTTTTTTTTTAATACTGTATCAAGCTCAACACTCACGATTCTTGGAAGGCGTCGGTTGCCCAGAAGTTGCGGCTAACAGGCTCCATGAGGTAGGCGTGGCCTTCGGCCGGCTGGGGCAAGTAGCTCATCAAGCCAGTGAGAAGGCCCACCAGGACAGGCAGAGCAGTAGTAGCAGCGGAAGATGACGATCCCAGCATCATGGCGATGGATAGCAGTATGTATGAATACTGCGCTGGAAGAGCCTATACCGGAGTAGCAGCACGAGTACAGGTAGTATTAATAGTAGCAGTACAGTCTTGTACGGCACCTGTCTGTAGTAGTGACTGCTGTAATATAATAGTACCACAGCAGCAGTACTGCTGTATCGGATGTAGTTTGATGTTGGAGGGGAAAAGACTCGTTCGTTGTTCTTCTGGAAGGTCGGGGGCAGGTGCACTGTTGGAAGAGTGGGTATGGTGGGGGTGGGGTATGTTGTGGGCGCGAGGTGTGTGCCTGCGAGGCGCGGCCGGTATCTGGCATTGCACGCCCAACGCATTAGTCCAACCGTCATATCGCATGTGGTCATGATATCTA
>MEHQ01000820.1:0-12445 GCA_008828725.1 Saccharina japonica
ATTAAGGGGCCCCTCGGACCCCGGATGTGAAAAAGATTTGGACAACGTCAGGGGCGTCCGAAAAGTATTTTGTCGACACCTAACTATCTAAAATGGTCAGAATGGAAAAACAATCGGAGCACTGTGATCCCTGACGATTTAGCACAAAACAAGTTTTTCAACTTTTTTTTTGAATTTTCCAAAACCAATCACTTGGTTTTAAAGACCCCCCCCCTCCGAGTCTCAGGGGGGGGGGTCGTTAAAACCAAGTGATTGCTTTTTGGACAAGTAAAACAAATCAACTTGCTATGGGCTAAATCGTGCAGCGATCACAGTGCTCTGATTGATTTTCCATTCTGACCATTTTAGATAGTTAGGTGTCGAAAAAATAATTTTCGGACGCCCTTGCTTGAGTGTTGAAAAAAAAACAAAAGCTTCTTCTTTGCAGCACCAATATTTTTTCTCCTATAATAACACCATGTAAGTACTCCTTACGGAACACGGCATAGCTCCAGGTTTAATGCCCATATCACCGACCGACCAACGTATACCTTGTTCGTTATACTTGTAGTCGCTAGGGGGTATTGGGGCTCTTGGGTGTCCGAGGGAGCGTAGGCATTGCTGTGTTTTCGTCTCGAAACGAAAGTTCTCAGCAGCAAGATTTTGATCGTTTCGGTGCTTCTGTCTGTTTAGTATCTAATGTCGTTGGGTTTAATGTGAAGACAACACACACTCTCTGCTGGGGCGACGTAGGACGCTACGGATGGTAGATCTAGAGGCCCAGGTAGGTTCGCCTACCAGTGCTCGGCGTCCTGTTCGAAAATCTGAGTTCAAACAGTATATCAGCAGCCGGAGAAACTGACACTTTTCAATCACGTCTTCGGGTACGAGGGCTATGGCCAGTACTTCTTTGGTAGAAGGCGCTTTCCGTGATGAAAACGGGTCGATACGCCTTCTGAGACACAAATCCTGATCATGACTGACACTCATTAAAACTAGTCATCGCTCGGCAGTCTGCGCATTGGAACGAGAGAAACTTCGTTTTCCGTAGGGAGTCATGAAAAGGTAGCAACTAAACCAGAAATAGTTTATTCAGCAACTGAACAACAAAAAAAATGGACTCGTTTAAAATGTGCACTAACATTTTATGCCAGAAGGAGTCCCGCGTCTGCATTAAATGGCCGTTCGTTATCTGTTTTGAAGACGCGTGAGACGACCTCGGGGTAAGCATCATCCTGTCGTCGCTTGACCCTCCCTTAAACAAAAAACCCTACAGGCCATAACCTCATGATGTACATGCTAATGTATTATTATTGCCTATCCCGAAGAGGACGGGTGGAAGGAGGCGTGGGCAAGGGAAGTGAAATGTAATTGGAAGATAACGATCAGTAGGAATTCATTGAATCTTGAATCAGATTGTTGTCCGAACAACCCTATCTGGGCGGGAAGTAGACATAGGAGGATGTTAGACTATGCGCATAGATTTCCTTAGTTTCGGTGGTTTTCTGCTTTCGGGAATGTTATGAGTGATCAATGTTGACGCTCATGCTGCACATTGTCGGATGGGAAATGTCACAAGAGTAGTTACCACTTTAATAATATTCATAGTCGCATAACTATAGACCCTTAAATTAAAACAATCTCGGACAGAGAACGTTAGGGTTTCACCTAAAAGGCAGGAATAATAGCTTGCAACAAGCGCGGATGGCAGTGGTGTGCTGAGCGAGTCGCTTAAAGGGTATTACGTACACGTTTTTTGCGTCTGACGCCGCCCGCTCATTGAGACGAGCCCAAGGTCTTAGTATGGTGGGGAAGTTGAAGGGCGTGCGTGCGTGCGTGTACGGACATCTTACTAATGGGCGAATGCAAAAGGCCATCATCGGGTTTGCATCCGGACTTCGTAGAGGGGGCTATGTACTAGATGGGAATATGCGGGAAAAGTTGCATCGGTATCTTGTATGTATGTTATTGATATAATTGTTATCCATGGTGGTGCCCTTGAATGCTATTTGGAGCTAGTTTCCGGGGTTCAAGTTTCACGTGGGTCCAACATTTAAGTTTATTTGCAAACATACATTAAATAAACCGGAATCAGCTGCCGATAGCGCCTATTAATAGTACGAGTAGCGTGGGTAGGCACAATTCGGTGCAAGTCGACGAGGGAAGAAAGGGCTGAAATATTCTCGCGATAAAAGTGCAAGGCACGGACCGTGAGTGGGTGAGGAGGGAGAAAAGCCTGCTTTGTGACCTCAGATCTGGGTTACGACTATAAATAAATAGGAATGAGAGAAAAGAAGAGCGAAGATATTAAAACAATATGGGAAAATGAATAAAAAACAATAACTATAGGAATTAAAATGTAGGAACACAGCAGCAGTTGGTCGCCCCGATGGTCAACCAAGAGTGGTACCCTAGAATTATTCTAAGAGTTTGTTTCCGGGGTTCGAGTCTCACGTGGGTCGAACTCTCGAACATGTTCGAAACCATAATTAACAGCGGGGTCAACTGCTGAGAGCGCCTATTAGTAGTATTCGTAGCGTTGCTGTTGTAGGCACAGTTCGATGCTGAAATCATCTCGCGATAAAAATGCAAGACACGAACCACTGGGGGGGTGGTGGGAGAAGAGCCTATTTTGCTATTATTTTATGACCCCAGATCTGAGTTAGGAATATTTATATTTAGGAGAGAGGGAAGGGGGGCGAATAAAATAAAAAGAACGACGGAAAAAAACAAACACACAAACACGCAGACAAACAAAAGAAAAAACAGAAATGGTATGATACGTATGCACGAAGGCAGACGTGTGCGTATCGATCAATTGGTAATTTGCAATATAGAATGTCTCAGAACCTAAAACAAATTGAGATAAGGCGCCTGCGTGTGTTTCTGAAGGCTGTCGACAAAATGGGTATACATGGGGAGAAGGGATCGCGCTCATTGAAGCAAACCCGACACCTGGTTTATATTGATCCGTGGGCAGTGGCAGGAAGTGCGTTCGCGGACAAAATTACAATGAGCTAATAATGCAAAGCGCCACCACTGGGCTTGCATCTATCTGGGCTTCTTGGGGACAGGCACTACTATGTGGGGGAAGACGCGTGAAAAAGGGCATTCTTTATTTCGAAAACAAACCGGAAATTGTATCGTACATATACACGAATACAGAGGTGTGCGTATCGTTTAATTGATAAGTTTCAGTATAGATCTCCCAAAACTCTCAAACTTTGAGATAAGCATGTGAGGGCATATGTCGGCTGTCGGCAAAATTGGCATATATATATATATGTGGATAGGGGAACGCGCCCATTGGAGCAAACCCAAGCTTAGTTTTGTATGGTGGGCACTGGACGGAAGTGCGTTCGCGTGCAGATGAAGACAGAGCTAATGCAAAATGCCACCACGGCTCTTGCATCTGAGTATCGTGGAGGTCAGGCACTATGTACTGTGTTTGTTGTCTTCACGTTAAACCCGTTCTCTCTACCCAACCACATCAGTGCACCCAGTGTCTGTCCTGATTACATATCCTAGATAGATACAAATTATGTGGTCACCGACTTTCAAACGGAAAACAAAAACAAAAACGCAAACGAATGCTCGCCCCGGTCTAGGCTAGCAGGTAACCACGAAGCCTTTGAAAGTCGAGATCGTGAGCAGCAGTGTAGTCGTATCATTCTCGTACGTATGTTATTCAAAACTTGTTGTGTTTTGCTTTTTCTCGCAGCCTGTGACCACATATATATGTATATGGTAATAATGTATCTCGCTGGTAGTTTTGGAATCAGGACAAACACTGCTGTGGGTGTACTGATGATGTTGGGCTCAAATAACGGTTAAGTGCGACGAGGCAAAGAAAGAGCTGAAGTCTTCTTGGGATAAAACTCAAGACATTCACCGTACGAGTGGGGAGGGGGGAGACAACGCGATGACCTAAAATCTGAGTTCCGACAATAGAAAGGAAGGCGAAGAGAAACCATAGGACGAAATAAAAACTAGAAAAACAAATGGGGAGACAACACGCACATGCTCCGGAAGGTATATTTCATTTAGATCAAACAGCACCAAGCAGCACCAAACCGTAGTGGATTGCATGGGCTAAGAAATTACAAATAATATGTGTCTGATACACCAGGGGAGATCAAGCAGTAAACCGGCTGGTAGCGCGTGATACCATTGCATAAGCCGGCACTATGAGTAGCCAGTTCAGCTTCTCCTGCTACGCATTGGCCCGGCATCGATACACAAATATCGCGCCGGCATTGAACTCACTAACTCACGTGTTGGACGAGTAAGTTATCCGTGAAAGCGAAGCTTATAACCAGGGACATATAATACGAGTATACAATAAATACCACGTGCATACCAGGGCATTAGTATGGTCTTCTTGCGCTGTTGCGCTGGCGCAACATTTGGTCAAAATATTCGTTTTCTTCAAGAGTCGCCACGAAGCTGGTCACGCGCAGCGCAACGCGCGCTTTTGGTAGGCCCAGGCCTTTAAGACATGCCTAAACTAATGCCTGAACGGCCTTTTCTGAAAACAGCGTGCCTGGACGCGATTTTCGTGCCTATCTTGCCTATCGTTTCTCAGGCACGGCCAGGCATGTAAAAACGACAAAGAGGCACAAAACATTAACGCCGTTATATTGGAACTCCCAAATTTAGGGGAAAGGGGATTTTTGGTTGTGTATCATTTTGCGGTCACACAGCAGTAGTGCACGCACAGATGCACAGTCAAGGCATCCCGCACGTGCACAGGCCACAGCACAGCTCTGCTAATAGCCAGGAACAGTTGTCGTCGCAGAGTATCACGATACCACCTTCTGGGTGGTACCATGCCCGGTGAAGAAAGAAGTACGCACACACCAGCAGTTTCAACAAACGATGCACCTGGTGGCAGCGGATCCTCCCCAGCAGGGGCACGAGCAGCACCAGCAACACCTGACCAGGCGACTCCCCCAAGCGAAACTTCGGCCATTTCGCTGGGGGTGTTTCGGGTGATGGTGCTGCTGGTCGTGGTGCTAGTGCTAGCTCGGCCTTACGGGTCGGATATTAGCTGGACGGCGACTCCAATGTCGAGGAAAGCGAATCGGACGACGTACATGCCGCTTGAAACGCTTCGTGAATGGTGATAGAGGGGTCAACGGTCAACACCAATCGTAGCGTGCCGTAAAGTGAAGGGTCATTGGGTGACGTCGGACAACGGCATATTTGCTTGGCTTCTTCTGATGCGAAGACTCTTCACGGAACGATGTAGACTCACTGTTAAACGAAACGATGCGGCGCAATTATTTGGATGGTGCTTTCTTGTGGTTTTTGTGTCCGATGGATCGACCGATCATATCGTTGAAGGGTGATGGGGCAGAACAGAACCATCATTTATTTTATTTTATTTTTCCATCCCATTTATTATCTTCGCCCTCCCTTTCTCTCTCCTCCCTAGTCGTACCTCAGGTCCGGGGTAACAAAGTAGGCTCCTCGCCCGCCTCCCCCACTACGCTTCTTGTCTTGAATTTTTATCGCGACAAGACTTTAGCCTTATATTCCCTCATCGACTCGCATCGAATTATGCCTACCCACGCTACTGTTAATAGGCGCTCTCAGCAGTTAATTCCTTTTTTTTGTTTTTTGCAAAAATACTGAAATTAAGTCCGACCCTACGTGAGATTCGAACTCGAGACATCCACGTATAGAAGCGCTCGACGTTACCACTAGTAATACACCCATTGGGGTGACCGACTTGGGGCTTGAAAATTATCACCCGAGCATGAACAAGTTTTGCATTTGGAATTATTAGTGATTTGTTTTTATTAACAGTGCGAATCAAAGCTTTTGTTTGTTTCATATACGTATATCATTTGAGTTATGGCTTTAGAGAGCGTCCCCTGTTGCGTTATTATTAATAAGGCACATCGGCACGTCGCGGAAGTAAAAAAACATAAGCGGGAGAGTAGTGTATTCAAGTCGAACACGATGGCAGAATCGTACGATGGTTCTCGGTGAGCCAGTACCAAATACCTAGTCGTAGCGCCGTACACCATTAATCTGGTGGATATAATGCTACACGCGCACACCTCCATCATTGTTTGCTGTTGTGTGTCTTTTAAGCTATTAATCGTATTATTAGCTGTTTTTGGCCATTTCGTTGCTCCCAAACCTGAATCAAGTATTAAAAACGCAGGTATGCAGTTTCGAAGGAAATAATCTCACTAATTCCAAGCAGTTCGTCTAGCAGTTCGTCTCCGAAAACGAAGGTGCAGTTCAAAATGTGTTACAATCGCGTGTTGAGCCAGATAGCATTTATGCCTGAAACCCAAAACTACTTGAAATTAGCATGGGACTGAGCAAGATAGGCATTCATGTCTGAAACCCTAAACTAATTGAAATTAGTGTGGGATATGCCTTGGCCGGCTCGTTTGGTTTCAGGCACGTTTCAAAGATTATTTCAGGCATAGATAGGCACGTTTTTTGGTCTCTCAAGGATTTGCCTATCATCGTGCCTATAACAAATGGCCTACGGTGTGCCTATCTCCATGTGCCTATTTGCGCCTGCTCTGTGCCTTCAAGGGGCCTAGGTTTTGGGCGCGCAACATGTTTCGCCGAGGTCGTTTCTGTTGTTGTTGCGCGTTTCTATTTCGCCGGAGTTAAGAAACAAAATGGTGGTAATATTTTCATAAATAATTAGTCGTAATCGAACATATTTTAGGCCCCTTGTCGCATTCGCCATAGTCGAAAACAAAAATTAGGTACCTTTGAAATTTTGCTTTTCGCCGTACGAGGCTCTAATTATTTTTTAGGTACTTTGTTTCTATTCGCCGTGGCCGAAAATAAGTTACAAGATTTTTACTTAGTTTGGAGGCCTATATTCGCGCATAGATCGCAGCTGTTTCGACTCCGGCGGCGGGGGGTCCTACGGGGGGCCCTGCGGGGGGCTTGCGCGCGTGCGGCTCGAGATGCGCGCCGCAGGCGTGTTGCGCTGCGCGCAACAGAGGCTGAAGCATTAAGGAGTGCCCTGGTGCACACCAGCAAGGTAAAAGCATAATAAAACAAAAAAAAGTAACACATAAACGTTACCCACCGTACACAAGCTTACCTTTATCCCAAGCCTGCCGGTTGTGTATTTATGTAGTCGTGTCGAACCACACAGGTGAGCGGACGAGATATAGACAGGTCTATCGTTGGGAATTGTTGTTGGCAGGGTGAACGTCCGGCTTCGAACACGTCTTCAAGAGCGTTGTTGTCGCGGTATAAGCCGACGATGCTTGCTGCTCCCAGTGAGGCAGAGTGCTAGTGAAAGTGCTGGCGTGTGGAGGGGGCGATGTATCCTACCAGGAACTGTGAGACTGGATTCAAGGTGGGTGACTGGATGTAGACCCCGGACCAATCGTAAATGTGAGTACTATATGTGTGATGCTGCCGCGACAACCTTGTTCGTACGCATGACGATGATTCCGCGTACAGTCGACCATCTTCTTATTGTACATGGCGTGTATGTTCGTATGTTCGATGTGTCGTTAGTGGTTAAATAAAATGAAATACAAATCGAGGAAAAACGTTCCACAGATAAGATGCTCCGAGTAACATGGAGTAAAGTAAGAAGTATTGGAGATGATGGGGGGGGGGGAAACTTCAGGTACTTCATGTCGTAGCAGTATTTCGGGGTTTGACACTCCAGCATACGGTTCGTACTCGGACGCTTTAGGGTAGGAACACTCTCGATACTCGATATTGAGTGTACTCGGAGTATTTCGGGGCTCGATACTCTGCAATACTGCTGTACAGTACAGGACACCGGATAAAAAATCGGAATCTGGGTTAAGCCTGAAATTCCTATAAGTTTCGTTTTGTTAGCCTCTTTCTTATTGAGCCTCTTCCTTATTGTTCCGGGCAGAAATCGAAAATCGAGCCTGTTTCTTATTTTTTATAAGGCCGTTTCTTATGAAAGTACTATTTGTTTCAGTTCGATTTTGTTTTTTGGGCCATTTATGTAAAGGTGTTTTTGACCCGGAACGCTGTCGAAAGGGTCGTGCGCTTCTCGGAAAACATCCCCCTTTTATCCCACAGGTATCCAACGGAATATTCCGCTTCTCCATCGAAGCAGTGTGAAATTGCACGCATTATTTTCACAAATCGAACAAAAGGCATCAAATACAATTTGAAGGTATAAAATACTTCCAGTCATAAATTATGGTAACTTTTGAATAGTTTGTGCTTCTGAATGTTAATTGTTGCACACGTGGTCATTTGCAATCCTCCACAGACAAAACCGACCCTTAACGTGTACAACCACCTTCTGGAGGGTAGTTTATCCCTCTAGAGTGTTTTACGCCTAAGCTCTGCAGTTTAAACCTCCCTCCAGAGGGTTGCTCAACCCTTTCAACCCTCTGGAGGCTTTTGCACCTATTGCCATACCCCCTCTAGAGGGTATACTACATTTACAAACCCTCCAGACCTTTGGTTTCGCATACCCAACCCCCCAGAGGTTATACGATACACCCTCTCGAATGTCAAGTTACCACATCGACACTGCACCATAAACCCTCCGGAGAGCACCCGCTGGAAGGAAAAGACATGTAAAATATCCACCAGTGGGTATCATGCATATATTACCTCTAGAGGGCATAGTCAGTTTGTAGGCAACGCGCCCTAGAGCAGTTTCATTAATACCTAACCCTCCAGAGCTGAATTAGTAAATTTTTGGGAGTGTTTAATAACCACCGCAACACTCCAGCGGGAACAACGCTCATTGAACCCTCCAGAATGCACCCTTTAGAGGGTATAAAAAGAAAATACCCTCCAGAGGTTATCATGCACATAATACCTCTAGAGGGTATAGTCATGTATGTAGGCAAACCCCTCTAGAGCGATTTCAGTAGGACTTACTCCTCCAGAGTTTATCCAGTTAACCCTAAGGAGTGTTGGAATACCACAGTAACACTCCATCGGGAATAACGCTCATAAAACCCTCCAGAGGGCACCCTCTGGAGGATATAAAAAAAACAAATATCCTCCAGAGGGTAACATGCGCATAATACCTCTAGATCGTATAGTGAGTTATGTAGGCGATCCCCTCTGGGGTGATTTCCGTAGCACTTAACCCTCCGGAGCTGAACTAGTAAATTGTTACGAGTGTTTAATGACCACAGCAACACTCCAGCGAGAACAACTCTCATTAAACCCTCCAGAGTGCAGCCTCTGGAGGTTATAAAAAGAAAATATCCTCCAGAGGTTATCATGTAGATCATATCTTTGAAGGGTATGAATTATGTAGGCAAACCCATCTAGAGCGATTCCCGTAGTAGTTAACCCTCCAGAGTTTCATCAGTAAACCCTTTGAAGTGTTTGATTACCACAGATTGATACACTCCAGCGGGCATAAAGCTTACGAAACCCTCCAGACTGCACCCTCTCGACGGTAAATAAAACAAAAAATCCTCCAGAGGTTATCAAGCACCCAATAAACCCAAAATAAAAGGTGATACTTCGTATACCACTAAACAAACCATATTAATAGAGCGATCACTACAAATATTTAGCCGTCCAGAGTTTAATATGTAAACCCTCTAGAGTGTTCAATTACTGTACAGCAACTTTCGAGCGAGAATATAACGCGAGTAAAGCCCTCCCGAGCGGGCCCGCTAGATGTACGTACTGCTTTGAAGTTATCAAGCTTCTAACCCCTCTAAAGGGTACGATGTATCCATAACTAAACCCTCCCCAACAATTTGTGTACTCTTTAAACATCAAAAATTTAATTAGAAAAAAAAGTTTGGAGTGTTTTACTCTACTATTAATACTACTATAGCACACTCCAGCGACGACGATGCTCATACACCCCTGAAGAGCGATTAAAACAAACTAAAACTGCAGAGTTTACTCCATGAACCCTCTGGAGTGTTTAGTTACGAAACAAAAACGCTCTTTCGTTTAGACGTTGACAAAGCCCCCCAGAGTTCACGCTCCGGGAGATCAAGGAAACATAAATACCCTCCAGTCGTTCTAAAGCTCCTAATACTTCTAGCGGGCACGGTGTTACACATAATCAACCCCTTGCAGAGCGATTATATAAACCCTAACCGTCCGGAGTTTATTTAATCCATGAACCCTCTGGGGTGGTTAGTCCGATATCAACGCTCCAGCGTAAACACCTGTTAATGAAACGCTCCAGAATGCAGCCGCTGAACAATTTTGATACTATTGGAAATGCCAAAACCCTCAAGAATTCCACACTGCTTCGATGGCGAAGCGGACTTTGACGTTGGGTACCTCTGCTGTCTCGGATGGTTGGTACACTCGTCCCGAGAAGCGCACGACCGATTTGCCCGCGTTCCCGGTCAAAAGCACCAATAATGGGCTGAAAAACACAAATCGAACTGAAACATATCGAATTTCCATAAGGAACGGACTGGGCGCACCAAAAAAAGAGAAAACGACACCACACTCCTAGGAAGGTCATAATGTAAAACAAATCGGATCGCTGTGATCACCGGACGAAATGAGCGAAAAACATTTTTTTTTTCGTTTTTTGTTCCTTTTTCAACTTGGTTTCTAGAAGACCCCTCCTATTTTGTTTTCGCTTGGGGGGGGAGGGGGAGGGGGGGGGCGTACTCATTTGTTGCTAGCCTTAGCCATTTGACCATTGACCACGCATCCCTTTCGAGACGGAGCGGGGGTCATAAAAAAACAAAGTTGACAGATTGTTTCCTGGGATCACAACGGTCCGGGTTTTCCCTCCAATACAGGGGAAGGGGGTAGTGGGGTGTCTGGGATTCAGATCGGGGAGCACCCCTAACTCATATTGATACCGCCATTGATCGTAAGCTCCTCACTGATAGCGCATGCGCACGTTCGGCGTCTGGTATCTTCGGTGTGTACTCTGAGTCTTAATGGGGGTACTGACGCCGAGGAAACGGGCTCGGCAACGTAGTTGGAACGTTTCCGTTTTCTTCCCTTACCCTTGCGTGAACCATTAGCCCCGGTAAGGTTGTCATAACTCTCTTCGTCGCCTTCACCCTCTTCCTTGCTTCCAGAAAGCTGCCCTCAACGAGATCACTACCGCGGTCGACATCTAAACCGCCCACACCCGATTCCTTCCTCCCTTCCTCGTCGTCACTTTCCTTCCACTCTTTATCCGCTCCTGTCCCTTCCGCACTCTCACTGCCATTGCTGCTGCTGTTCTCTTTTGAGCCGCTTTCTTCGCTGTAACCATCTCCCCCCCTTCCTCTTCCTTCCTGTCTCCCTTCCTCGCTGCCATATCCCCTCTCGTCATTGTATTCCTTGGCACGTCCAGTGCGACCGCCCCGGTCGATGTCCCTGTTTCCCACTCCCTGCGGTGGCGCCCGTAGCCCACGTCGAAGTATTCTCGAAAGCGAAGTAGCCTCTCCCAGTAGCGCCCGCGAACCTTATGATGAGGCCTCGCCATCAGCAATGTACCTTCCGAGTGGAAGCCATATACTGAGCGTCACGCCGGTTGGCTCGAGTAACACCCTAAAGTCGTAATATCGGCGTGTCCGTGCCTTTGCCCGTCGTGTGATGAAACCTTTCACCCATGCCAACACCCGGCACGCATGATGTGACGCTTCACGAGTGATGCATCGAGGGCCGGAGGAGGTGAACGGGCAAACGCATAACCCGGTTGGCATTCCAGGGGCAGTGTTGTTTTATCAGCATCGAGGTCATCATCATCGGCAAGCATAGCTACGTCGTCCGATCCACGAATTCGCCCGGTGTTGTCACCCTCCGTTTCATCCCCGCCCTCTTCGTCGCTCGACCCTTCGGGAGGGTCTTCGTCCTGGAGAGTATAGGGCTGCACGTCATTCGGGAGTTTATTGCCGTCATTGGCGCCCATTAATTTACGTGTACGGCCCATCCAGGCCTTCGAGGTCGATGAGGTTATAGTCGGTACAGTCTGTTGTCAACGCAAGCCCAGTATTTTCAAACATGCGTCTACATTAGAGCTGGTCCGAAACATCCAGTGCGTCAGCAAGACCCTACGGTCGGAGGCAGACAGCTTGATGGTGTCCCACGTTTCCAAGTTGTCACCCTTCTTCAACCATGCCTAGAGAGCATTCCCCACACCCAAATTCACCAGCCGACCGTAGCGTGCATTGACCGGATGCACCTCATCCGTGCACCCTGATGGCAGCAGCCAAAACAGAGTGTTGCACCCCTCCTCGAGTTTGATCTTTAACTATTGTGTCGTCTGCCCGTGCAGATTGTCGGCAAACAGGATGGACTACTCCGGGGGTTCACGCCAAAACCGCCTGTGATCGCGGCCTTGAACGTTTTCTCAACCCACCGGTTGCAGTAGTCGCACGTCTTGGGAATCTGCTCGCTTTCGACAGTGTGGGACTCGCAAGAGGCTTCGGGCCCTGGCATATAGGTGCAGTGCTGTCAGCCACTCGTGTCCCATCGCGATGGACGAATTAAACAAAAAAAGCTCCCCGAGCTCGCTGTTTTACTCCTCTTCCTT
>MEHQ01000312.1:4538-51269 GCA_008828725.1 Saccharina japonica
CCCCCCCCAGTCACGCCTCATTTTCCCCCTCACCGGCGGCTATCCCGATGGTGTAGTGGCCAGCCTTGATGCCGGCTGCCACGTGCGCCACGGCTTGCAGCCCGCTGGAGCATTGGCGGTTCACCGTGCTGAGGGGCACTGTGTGAGGGATGCCCGCCCGCACCTGAGCCACTCGGCTCGAAAGAGCGCCGGACCCGGCCTGGAGGACGTTACCCACGCAGATCTGCGTACATGCGGTAGCGGTATGTATCACATGTATGTACGTACGAGTAGCAGCATATGAGTATAGGTGTAAATAGCGCAGTATAATATAGCATGTATGTAGCAGCATGAGCATATAAGTGTAAATAGCGCAGTAGTACTGAGGATCGACTGGTCAGATAACTTTTATGTCCCTTCATTTTTTTTTTTTTTAACTTACTATTAGTATACTATTAGTAAGAGCTCAAGTGAGGGGTAGAGAAAAAATATCTACCCCTCACTTGAGCTCTATACTAACAGTAAGTTAAAAACAAAAAATTGAGGGAAACAAAAGTGTTAAATAAACCCCACGAACAACTCTCTCTATTTTTTTTTTTTTTTTTCCATCCCATTTATTATCTTCGCACTTCCGTCTTTCTCCCTTCCTTGTCGTAACTCAGATCCGGGGTCACAAAGTAGGCTCCTCTCCCTCCTCCCCCACTACGATTCTTGCCTTGATTTTTATCGCGCAGAGGGTTCAGCCTTTCTAACGCTCGTCGATTTTCATCGAAGTTTGCTAACTCACGCTCTCGTGCTTTCCGCTAGTCAAGATATTTTTTGCAAGAAAAAGTCCCTGCGAGCATGCACTCCGCGGGGCTCGAACTCGCGATCTTGACGCTAACAGGCCCTGCTAGCCCGCCGGGGCGTCCGGCAGCTCTATGATACGGCCTGAATACACACAAATGAAAATTAATGCAACGCAAGATGAAAGTCCGACGACGAAATCGGGGACAAAGGAGCATTACGATCACTCAGAAAACGTTTCAGCCAAAAAAAGGTATACCCTATACCTCTATCATATCATACCACGCGTCGTACAAAATAGCTATTAGGGCCCATATTAACGAGTATAAAATAAATTCAATTTGGAAAAAGAAAAAGAAAAATTCGCTTTTCATTGGTCAACACACGCACCAGCACCCCCCCCCCAAGATCCTAATCTTTGGTGCTGGTGCGCGTGTTGACCAATGAAAAGCGGATTTGATTTTTTTTTTTTTCCAATTTTTTTTTTTTTTCTTTGTTATTACGGGCTCTTAGGGCCCACATCTTAACGAGCATAAAATAAATTCAATTTGGAAAAAAATAAATTCAAATTCGCTTCTCATTGGTCAACACACGCACCAGCACCAAATATTATACCCCAAGATCCTAATCTTTGGTGCTGGTGCGTGTGTTGACCAATGAAAAGCGGATTTGATTTTTTTTTTTCCAAGTTGAATGTTTTTTTTTCTTCGTTATTACGGGCCCTTATGGGTGAGCTCCGGCTGATAAAAGTCGGGGCACTGGCACTGGAGAAGTCAGCGGGGAGGACAAGAAAGATAAAGACTACTACGTACTACTGGCGACGTTTTTTAGACATTCTTATGAATTACTAACATTCTGCACCTCGGACGGATCATCTACAGATCATCTACAGATAGATCATTCCCACTTCATGATCTATATACCTGGTACGTTTATTTCAGACTGTTTAATTTTAATTTTAATTTAATTTAAATTATGTCTTCCCCCGCAAATAGACACACACTTCCTGAATTCTACAGCCTCAGATTGTGTCCCCCTCATACGGGATGTACATCCTACATGAGGAGATATAAAACCCGTAAGTACGCGCGATCGAAGTATTACACTCAGCTAGCAAAGATGAGCTTCGACGGAATCCTCGAGCTCACAGCTGTTGTTTTTTTTAATTTTTTTAATATATATAAGCAGTAGACCTTTCACGGCAGATGTATCCCTGATCTGTATGATCTGGATGATCTAGTAGCTCATGTTGCCGGGTGGGAGCCGTATAATCTGCACGATCCAGCACATGTTTCCTGTACAGGATCTCTACCATGTAGTACAGATCCTGTACAAAATCTGACAACGGCAGGCGAGGAACTATGTAGATGATCTACTGTAGACATATAGATAGATAGATAGATAGATAGATAGATAGATAGATAGATAGATAGATAGATAGATAGATAGATAGATAGATAGATCATGACCTGTCTATCTGTCCGAGGTGTGGAATGGTTTTCTGCCGAGGCGTTTTTCTCTGTAACAAGAGGGGGCGGGCCACATCAAAAACGAAAACGGCGGTGTGGCCTCGGAAATATGTCGTCGAGATCTTTCCATATACAGCAGTAGTACACACCCCGTTGCTGAAAAAAAAACGGTTGTAACAGAGTCCGAGGGGCTGTGTTATCTTCCGTGTTAAATAACGGTATACGAAGTATACCAGATATACAGTACAGCGAACAAAAAAAAGTCTTACTCGTGCAGCCAAAAGTCTTACTCGTACAGCCAAGGTTCAACAGCCAAGTCTCTACGAGTAGACAACAGTCAAGGTCTGTATGTATGTACCTTTTTATTTACAGCCCTCGTCACCGCATCATAATTAAAAAAAAAAAAAAAAAAACAGCTGTGAGATCGAGGACTAGGATTTCGTCGAAACTCAACTTTGCTACTCGTAGCCGAGTGTGATACTTCGATCGCGCGTACTCACGGGTTTTATATGTCCTCATGCCGGATGTACATCCCGTATGAGGGGGACACAATCTGAGGCTGCACATAAATAAGGACGTGCAGGATGTACATCCCGTGTGTATGAGGAGAACACAATCTGAGGCTGTAGAATTCAGGGAGCGTGTGTCTTATCTGTGAAAACAATAACAATAAAGCATCGCCGCGGCCGGGGATATATATGCCCGACCGCCCGACCCCGCACCTCTCCCACGTCGGCAGCGTCCACCCCCGTGCGCGCCAGGACGGCACTCAGCACCTCCGCCAGGAGGACATCGGGGGTGGTGTCCTTGAACGAGCCCTGGAGGAGGGAGCACGCGGGGAGGGGAGAGGGGACAGGGGAGAGGGGAGAGGGGACAGGGAACAGGGGATAGGTGACATGGCACAGGGGACAGGGGACAGGGGGGGGGGCAACGGCGGCAGAACAGAAGTTTGAGACAAAATCAGCGACACAGCAGTAGTAGATAGAGCGATGTATCCTCGTATATACGTAGAGAGTACGAGAGACCTGAGAGTAGTTGCAGCACAAAATAATAGTCTGATTGGATACGTATCATGTGATACCAGGTAAAGTACCCTTATGTATGTTACGTACATACGTACATCCCCATTTTCTATGATATACTGCTGTTGACCGGCCGGGGGGGGGGGGGGCGGAGTTGCTTGGGTCTGGGGGGTCTGGTGGTAGATGCTTATGCTTCTATTGCCGGCGAGCCGCTGGAACTAAACCTTCCTTTTTAGTTGACGACAAAAAGTGAAAACCACTGCTGCATAATTGGTGCGCGGGTTACAACACCAATCAATGCGAGTCGTATGCACGGCACGGGCGCAACACGATCCTACCCGTACTATCAATACTACTCGTACTATCACGGGGGGCCATAGTAAACAGGACGTACGGTACACACAAAAACCTATATAATTACCTATTTTTACGAACAATATTTGGTCCTATTTACTACGGTCCTCCGTAATACTGCTTCTACTATTCAGTCGGTTGAACTCACAGCTGACGTATTTATAATAATTTTATTTAATACTGCTGGGCGCGCTCATGCTACTACTCGTACTCCTCGTAGACGGTTGATATTTAACAACAATGTTACCATTGTTTCGGTTGCTGTCTTTCAACACCCAAAGGGGCATACACCGGTGTATGATACCAGGAGTACAGCAGCAGTAGTAGTACAGCAGGAGTACATACAGAAGCAGTAGTAATATTAATAGTAACAGCCGGCGTACTTCGGCGATTGATGGTGTGCTATCATATTCATACCAGTATAATGTGTCAGGGACACTGCTGCGGCCTGCAACTACTGCTGTACGAATATAGCTGCTGCAGCATATATACCTGGTACAAGGTACGCACAGGGACATTGCAGCCCTGCAAAAAAATGCTGCGGCGGCGCTGCGGCAGATCAGACTACGTATAGGCGATACGATCAGACAGCAGAGATCAGAGACCAGCGGCAGTCGCTGATGGATGCTGCTGCCGAAGCGCCGCAGCCCGCGATCATGAGCCAGCTACTACTTTACTGTACTGCTGGAGGTACAAAGGACCCCCTGCACCAGGCAGCTGTCAGCCGAAAACGTGTCGCGTAAGGAAAACACCTCAACGAACACAAATACTATGCACCAGCTGTTACGCATATTTACGCTGTATATACAGAGGCACGGGTACGGGCACGGGAGCATCGTCGCGCTGCGTCGCTGTTGCTGCGCGTCCTGCGTTGAACGTGGAACCTCTGCTGTGGACAAACGAAAAAAAAAATGCGGCGCAATTTTTCGTCAGCGGCACACAGGACAAGAAGGAAGCAGTTGGATACCTCCGCAAGGTATGCGCGGCGCGGCCACCGAAGTGGGCACGGTGGTTTCTGATCAAGACTTCACAGCCGACGCTAGGTGCTACAGGGTCCCGAGTGCGCATGCATGCAGCACGACAAGGGAGAGCAGCATGGCTTGAAAAATATGTCCACATGACAGGTGTACGTACCTTCTTCGCTCGAGTGATGGGGGTGCGGATAGCGTCGACGATGACGATGTCATCGGGGCTGTCCCTCGTGCCTGCGCGCGGTCCCATCGCCGACGCTGAGACGTGCGACCCGATCCTGTCCATGCGCCGTGCAGCTTCCATCGCTTGTCGCTCGTCGCTGCCCCCCCCAAGACAGAAGAGAAGGAAAGTGCAATGGTGTGATACGAGTATCATCTCAGAGACCGAAAAGCTGAGATAGCAAAGATGCACACAGGAGACCGCGGTTTGACTCCTTGACTGACCGATAGAGTGTACTAAACATAGTATAATAAGGGTATAATGTCCCTTGACGCGTCCAACACAGGCGGTCTTTGGCAGAGGAGATACCCGCAAAACAAAAGCCTCCATATCTGTGGAACAACCTCGAATCAAACCAAAAGCAACGCGGCAGCAGCACGCAGCAACGCATCAAGTTGCAGCTTGTTGCTTGCGTACTTGTTTACAGAGCTGGCCACCTGAGTCCCACACAGCATCCCATCAGCGGAGCCAGTGTCATGAGGGTTGCTCTTGCCGTATATGCGGCCTGGTTTGCGTGTCTAGCCTTCGCTTGTCTGGCGCAGTCCCCAGGCGGGGCGGCAGCTGTTAGCTTGTCGACCTGTTCGTCTGCTACTACTGCTGCTGCTGCTGCTACAGGCACTGCTGCTACTACTGCTGTGCTTGACGTTGTTGATGGTGATGGTGCTGGGGCTGGCTGTGACGAGGCAGCAGAGCCCTTCACGGGCATCCCGGGGACTGCCAGAGAGAGGTCCTTCTTTGTGAGTGGTGGCAGCATAGCATTGCAAAGGATGAAGTAGTTGTCGTACGGCAGCAGTACGTAGTACTGCAGCAGTTGGAATCAAAGTTGAAGACAGTTTGGTGGCGAGTGGCGAGTACGTACTCGTACTGCTGTTGTAGTGTCAAGTCTCGTGTCAAGCCTCAAGCCTTGCCGTTATAGCAGCAGCCGTAGCTAATTTGTTCATGCTGGTTGTGGTCTAAAATCGGCAGAATAACGCCGTACCTGATACTGGCTGTACAGCATTACCTGGTACATGTCATATCATATCATACGTGCCCAACCTAAACCTTATCCTATATATGAGCCTCACTGTTTAGAACTACGTAAACATGTTGGGGACAAACCACCTGCAATAAGCGTTGGGAGTTGGAGTTGGTTGGAGTAAAGTTTGCTGTAATAAATGGGAGTCACTGCCTGACAGAGACTCCACCGCGGCCTGTCTACTCATAGCACGCCTCCCTCGCCCGCCCACGTTCTTCGCCGTCCCGCTCCGGCACCGCCCCCAGCCACCCCGCACTGGAAGCGCGCTCCCCGTCCCGCTGTCACCAAGGACACCTCCCCTCATTTCTCTTCCCAGGGCCGGCCCTCCCTCAGCCGACGTGCCCACATCAGGAGCAACCGGATCATTGTCCCACTACCACTAACTCATGCTCACCGCTTCCGACCTCCCTTCCCCGCCTCCCCCATCTCCCCTCCCCGTCGGCCCGCTCTCCCATCCTCCCTCCGCTCCGACATCCCCCCCCCATCCCCTCCCCCCTGCCCGGCCGCGCGGCTCTCCCCCTCCCGCGACTCCTCATCCCCCCCCTTCCCCCCCGTCGATCCACCACCTGGACCGCCCTCCTGCGCACGGGCACTCGCTGCACATCCGTCCGCTTTCCACACCAGAGAGATCAACTATTTTTATTACGGAAACGCCTGACTGTTTGAGACCCTTGTTAGGCCCGGGGTTGGTCGGGACACAGTTTCGCTGCAAGCGCCCGCCCTAGGAACTCCAGTAATAACCTGGTTGTGCCGCCTTCTTGCGCTGTTCATAGCGGCCAGTACGACAATGATGTGACATGGCAGTAGATATTTCAAGCCGCGTTCGTAGCGGGAAATATTTCGGGTATTACCGGCTGGTAACTGTCAGTATTGCGATATACGTTGAAAAGTCCGTTTTCGTTGTTTGTTTTCTGGACCACAGGACATGCTGAGTATGCTGCAAACGGAGGGGTTCGACTCGAACTTGTTCGGACAGGGCACTGTTGTGTCGGGCGTTCACGACAAGCCCAAGGAGCAGCTGGAAGATACCGACCGCATCCCTGAGGTAGGGCGGCACCATCGTACACCCAGCGACTCGCGCGACGATTACGGCGGCGTTTTGCATGCCGGGGCATGCCTGACTGCCGCGGGCCCCTCACGGGTGGAAGAAGATTTGTGCCGTACATGCAGCATGTCTTGTAAAACTAGGGAACCCCGTTGCACGCACCTTGCTTTTTCATGAAGATGGGTACACCGCTCGTCATGTGGGGAGCCCCAGACACAATGTGGTGCATCGCTAAGGTAGCCTGCCTCCAGTGGGCGGGCACGATGCAATGTCGTGTGAGGGGGGGATTTAGTCAATGTGACTCGTTAGTTTTCACAGTTTTGACGTAGTAGACAGGCATTGCGGGAGTGCTCCTCTTGCTTAGGGCGAGGCGTGCCCTGCGTTACATACAGTCCACGCGTTTATCAATGTACCCCTCTGTAACTGCGTTCGTGCGCGCTCCCAACCAAACCTTGCAACCTCTGGGGCTTACGTTATGACTACGCGTGGCAAACACGTTTTCAAATTAGGCTGGAATGTATCGAGGTACTCTGCTCAAGCGGCCTTTGCGATCCAATTCGGAGTGCGATTGAAAGCGATGCTCGGCACATATAATAATCCACGCGCTTCCCGACGATAAGCTTTGCGTCGCGCGTTGTACTGCGTGTGCTGGTACGGCGGACACTTCAACTCAGTATACCGCACACCGAAAATTATATATATATGTCTGAAACCAACTCACACCGACTTTCAAGTGCCAAAAACAGACAACAGTGCGATTTCGTGAAGGAACGGAGAAATCGTGGGCCGTTTTGATAGCATTGGTACGAACTTAGTCGATCATTACACTAGTTTTGCCCGTTTACGTTCTCTAGTAGTACTACTTGCGGCCACATATAAGACCGACTGGCTGCATACGAGAGCCCAGATGACGTGAAGGAAACTACGGAGAAATCGGATTGGGCTGCGTTCGTTGTTTTTGGAGTAAAGCACTAAATTGCCTAGACCAAACTTTAGTTCGTATGTCGCATTTTAGCACTCTGAGATCTCTTGATCCCGGTGTCCGCATTCATCGGTTCAGGCATGATACCTGGTTTGCGCTGACTGGGAGACGCACGTCGTTATAATGTAAAGCTCGCACAGAGTAATGCTCAGGACGTCATACTCTCGACGAATACCAGGCATGAAACGAGATGACACATAAACGTTCAGATAGGAGACTCAAAAAGATCAGAGTGAGAAGATGCACCGTCATAAATGCGAGGCGCTCACCGTACCTCCAAGACATACTGGCCGAGCCACCGGCCTATCCTTCATTCAGATTCACTACCTTTTGTGCGTATGCATCGTACAGAGCGGCCTGTTCCCATGCGCTGTACCTGTCGTTGGATCTCTCTGAACAGCGCCAACTGAACCCACTCATCGGACTTCGTACCCTGCCAACCGCTTGTTGCGCCCCACTCTCGCCCACCGTTCCCGCGGTAACACTCTCAGTTGAAAGACGCCATGCACGACGGAGACCTCAGCAACATACTCTTCCACGCAGACCGGCGCTTGAGAAAGGCGATATTTGACGACATGTGCGCCCAGAGCACCATCGCGGGCGCGGGTGAGGAGGACGGAAACTGGCAGCGCGGCGGGCCAGATGGAGTGCACGTGGTGCCGCCGTACGAAGGCGAACACGAGGAGTTGGGGAAATTCCGGCACGGAGAAGGCCCGAGGCCACCACTGTCACTGGGTTCGGTAGCCGAGAAGGCCGTCGTGGGCAGGAGTTTCCGGAACCCCCCCGGCGCGGGGGAGGGAACGAAGTCATTCATCACGAACGTTTACCCGCAACTGTCCCGTCTCTCGGGGGCTATGGAGAGGTGAGTGTTGCCGCCGAATAATGCGCGCAATTACGTTCACACTGAGCTGGTCCGAGATAGTTGGCGGAGGACATGCTCAACATTCACTGCTGACGCATGCTACCACATAGGTGCACCGTGTTTTTTGTGAGCTCCCAAGTGGAGGAGCTCCATACCTCGCCGAACAGTAGACGTTTGGGCAAAATAAAAGTGCTCCCTGATGAACAAGTTCACGACTTGAGTCTGGTATGAAACATATTACACCACAACAATGAGTTAAGGAGCCCGATCATTCTGAA
Source organism: Saccharina japonica (assembly GCA_008828725.1). NCBI lineage: Eukaryota > Phaeophyceae > Laminariales > Laminariaceae > Saccharina > Saccharina japonica. Next base: position 13,525 of record MEHQ01000312.1, read on the forward strand.
AGCGTTCCAACCAAAATAAGGTACACCTATACCTCTAATATCGTAGCACGCGTCTGCTGGGGGTCGTAATGGCTGGGAATTGGTGGGCATACCCCTCAATTTGTGTTTGGTGCCCCCCTCGTTGCTTGTGGTTGGCATTGAGGGTAGGGGATTGTTTCAGCACCACCTCAATCGTTTCGTTTTTTACTTTGCTGAATTTTCACCATCCGGTCTCTTTGCAAAGGTATACGGTGGCTAAGGTAAACAGTACCGATGCCGAAGGGCGTATGTATGTGCATGGCTACCGACAAGCGAGGGGGCTCCGAAGGAGCAAGTCACAACGCGTCCCGTGCGTTGTCGTGTGCGGAACACAATCCAAGTTTTACGTTTGCTGGAGCCAGCGAGAGTAACGAAAACTATACACGTCGTTGTGGTGTTGCGCGTTGCCGTGCTTATCCTAATCGTGCAGCGTCCGCCGAATTGCTGTCGTGGAACCCCGCTAACATCAGCAGGCGGCAAGTGTTTACCTTGATTTCCCGTTTATTTTCCGGTCCAGAGATCTTGCCCAGGCCCCCTTTCTATTGACGTCACGAGGGGCACGATCATAAGGAAAAATCACATACTTGGATAAGCGCGAAGGGCGAAAGGTTGGAACGAGGCATGCGTCAACAGGGGGAACAGTTCCGACCGACGGGGTTCCTGACGCGTTCTACGATAGAGGTTGTATAGCACGCGTGCTACGGTAGAGGTAGCACTTTTTGGCTGAATCGTTTTCTGAACGATCGGGCTCCTTAACCCAAATTGGTCGGACTTACATTGGTGTGTGACGAATAATGTTTCAGAGTATACTTCGGCCGAACGATTTCTCATCCGGCAGCAATTTTATTTTCCTCTAAAATATTTTTTTCGGTGAGGTATGACGCTCCTTACGTGAGCAGGTCAGAAAAAACATTGTGCACCTCTATCGTAGCATGTGTCATTAGCGCGTTTTCGCGTTGAACCGGGCTTCGGAACGACGGAGATCCTTATCCCTTCTAGGACTGCAGTCCCGTTTTGGGGACAATCCACTCTAATTCTAAGTAATTTGTCCCCAAAACGGGACTCCAGTCCTGTAAGGGTTAACTCAAACTGACTCGTCTTACTGTAAGGATTCCATGATTGTGTTGCAATGAATTTTCGTTTACTTTTGGTCCATGGGTTTTTCGTGTTTTTCACGAACCTTTGTTTTCTTCGAAAAATCAGTTGTTGGTCGAGGCACAGAGGGCGCTTCAAGTGAGCACCCTCAGAGTATGTAGCGAGCACCTCTATCCCTCTATCCCGGCATGCGTCCCTCTAGCGCAGCACGCGTCTTTCTATCGCAGCCGTCGTCTCCTCAGCTGAGCTGCTCACCAAGAGAACGGGACGCCGAGACCGAATAGTTACATGATGGCTCGTTGGCCACCTACCTAAGCCTGATGGAGGTTTTTGCTTATATTGGGCTTAGCTCCCGTTTTTCTCGAAAATGTGCAACATAACCTCCTTTATATATACTATTCACTCTCTTGCATATGGGACCTCGGCAAATGAAGGTCGCCGCCCTTACAGTAGTAGCAACCGTCCGAACTTACAACCGTACGCTACGGCGAGTACCGCGACGACGGAAGCAGCCACAGGAGATCGTATGCATGCCGTCTGTGAATAGTGCGGTGGTTTATTTGTGACGCATGCTACGGGTAGAGGTTCACCGTCTTTTGTTTCTGAGCGTGGCCACTCACTTGAGGGGTTATATACCTGCAGTAGCCTGCACACTGATTTTCGAGGTGAAATGAAGACGCACACGGATGGACAATCCCATGGCCCAAGTATAAAATTTAGTAAAAATGCCAACATAAAAACGAAAAAGGCCGTCGAATTTGGGTTAAGAATCCCCGTCATTCAGGAGGAAAGGAAGAAAAAAACAAAACCTCTATTATCGTGGCACGCTTCTCGTCAGATAAATAAATAAAAATATAGCTTGCTGTTCAATGCGGCATCGTCCACTTCCCACCTCGTTGAGCGTGACCGTCGCACGTATAACACATGACAGCTGTTCTGCACTACTTGGGTGGGATAGACAAAACGCTCTTGTCCCGTTGCCGCCGCCACCACCACCACCGTCTCCTTCGTTTCGTGCGCTTTCACCCGGTTACACGCAGTTCCGGGATGTTCTCGGGAATGGGCGGCTTTTTCTACCATAGGTGAGCTGAAGGTCGGATACGGTGCTGAGTTTCGATTGCCAGTGCTTGCATGCGTGGTTGTGACGGATTGATTGGTTTGCTGCGCACAATAGGTCAACCAACCGCAATACTTAGCGCCGAATCCAATGCCGGCGACATACGATAGATGTGTCCGTTCCTGGCCTGACTTCTTCTGACTGGCTATAAACGACTAGTGAACTACTATCAGTAGTGACTACAGTAACTAGTGACTACTAGGAACTAACAATGACTATGCGTGACTAATAGTGAAGACTACTAGTAGTGACTATTAGTGACTAGTAGTGACTACTAGTGAATACTAGTGACTATTAGTGACTGTTATTTACTACGGAATAGTGCCTGTTAGTGACTACTGTTTGACTATTGGTGAACATTAGTGCACGGTTAGTGACTACTGGTGTCTATTAGAGACCATTAGTGACTAGTGGTCAGTGACTATATATTAGCTCGTCAGCATAGGAACTATGACTGTGCCCCAACACCGTTAGAATGCCATGATAGACAATATTCACTATCTACCATTGTACAATTCCATGAGGTTGGTTCATCGTGGTTAAGCGTACGATACCATATTTCTCAAAGTCCGTCTTGGGTGACGTACCTTATAAGATTATAAGCGCTAGACGCCTGCTACGATAGAGGTAGAGGTATACCTTATTTTGGCTATTTTGGCTATTTTGGCTGAACCGTTTTCTGAATGATCTATCAAAGGATTAACGTATTGAAGGATTAAATGATTAAAGCCTCCTTAACACAGCGATCGTCGGACTATGCATCATTCTTGTCTTGCAATTATTTGGTACAATATGGTCCGGTCATGATGGTATTGTACAATCGGATAGCGATTTTTTCCCTCCATCACTCGGTGTTTAGACTACTGCAGGTATAGAGGTATGGAGCTCTTCAAGTGAGGAGCTCAGAAAAAGACATGCTGCACTTTTTTTCGTTTTTCTTTTTTTTTTCTATTTATCATCTCCACCTTTCCTTTCTCTCTCCTTCCTAGTCGTAACTCAGATCCGGGGTCACAAAGTAGGCTCTTCTCCCCCCCCCCCCACTCCGTTTCTTGCTTCGCATTTTTATCGCGAGAACATTTCAGCACCTTCTTCGCTAGTCATCTATCGTCTAATCGTAATATACTTCGCAATATACCTGTAGTGTATATCGAGCGCCGTTAGCGGGGAGCCTTGGAAAACGATAGCTGCACCTCTGCCGTGTGGTCGCGCTTGACGCCCTTGCCGCCGTGTCACCTGCCGCCTATATGTCTGCCCCCGGTTCCCTTCCCACGCCGTCCAGCACCATGGCCTACATGGATTTGATCAGGGGGGAGATGCACAGCGGCTTCCAGTCTATCAAAGCTTGCGCCAGAGTGGTCATTCGGTTTCCGGGGATATGTCGCTACAGGTTTGATTGTTGCGTGAAAGCCCGCCTGTAGGCCTGCGCTGTGCTGCTGTCGTGGCGCTGTATTTCCCATCCGGGTGGAACTTAATACCCCGTTTGTGGTCCTAGGATTGACATGTTAGCTGGGTCCTTCTTATCACCTAGCGAGGTGTGGTTCTATCCGAGCTTGTGATGATTGTGAAATCAGTGACGACGAGTGTATTTTTCGCATGGTCGGTGGGTTCCCTGTTTGTGTTGTTTCATCTACACCCTTCGCTTTGTTAGAGAGTACTACGTACCGGAGAAGAAACAGGTTGTACACCTTTCTACAGCAGTATTATTTTCGTGTATCTTACTCTAAGCCTATTCGAGCGCCTTTTCGCTTAACCATCGCAGCCGGCGGCATAATGTGAAACGCGTTTGCATAGCTTGGTGCAAAAACAACGACTCCTCGCGATGTCGCACGCACTACTTCTTCTTTTGCAGCGAAACCATGTTGAGCTTTAGCCCCAATCTGGTGTTATCGTTTCTGGCTAGGGTAGACCCGGTGAATGTTCGAATCGTATGACAACCGATCCACCGCAATTGGTTTTTTTTCTGATCGATGCACAGGCCGCACACGGTGCACTCTGTGCTGACGGTCATAGCCTCGGGCAACTGCAGGGTCGTGTACGACCCACTGAGAAAAATCTACAACTCGATTTTGCCGGAGAATGGCACGCCTGCTCCGCCTCTGGAAGAGTGGCACGAAGGGCCTCCCATCTGCGAGGCCTTGTTCTGTAGGTGCGATGACAAGGATGAGTTAACGGCAAGTTGAAACCACTCGGTTGGGATCGAGCTATCGGAGCCTTTTGTTGAGCGAGAGTATCATAGTATAATAGTATCATAGAGGTGGCCGTTGACATCGTTGTCTCCAATCAACGAGAAAAGGAGGTTCGATCCGCGGTATCTATCGAGCGGTAACTATGGAAGCAACAGATGACACAGGCATTTTGGGTGGTGGCTTGTGAACCTTGATTCCAAGCAGAACGCTCGGGTAGCCTTGTTCGCGACCTGCCACAGCGGTCAGTGGTTCGCTCGTGCGATAATGTTGACCGTTAGGGACGTTGGCTGAATAGTCGAATCGAGGGCTTACCGTTTCGTTTGCGGCCTGATAATGTCCATGTTTGGTGCTCGAACACGCATAATGATGTGTACAGGCTTTATTTAACTGGGAATGATCTGGAAGACACACTGGGGATGGTTTCATCGTGCACTGTCTTCCGTCAGACAGAACGGGCGGTTTCCGCGCGTTCAATATTTTGTCCACCACAGGATATGACAACCTGCCACTCAAGCCCATATAGACTGGAGGGGGGTCTTGTTAGCAAGGATTGATTGCATGGGTACACTGCGGCCGGAGCCTGCGCTTCTCGCTTTCGTCTATTTCGTATACGAGATGGACGTCAATTTGCGCATGGACCGCCTCCATATCCGGTCGCCACGTATACGCTGCCGCTGTTTCCCCTTTTGTAAGGTCCTTGCAGGTCGAACTCAACCGCGTCGGATTCGGGCCCAGCCGCGTCATAGACGCATCCGAAGACGACACCGGCACCAGTGCCCCACTCGTGTCTTCATCCAGCCTTGGCACCTCGACGAGTACTACCCAAGACCCTCACTGGTCGTCCGACTGCCTACAACAAGGAGCGCAGTATATGGCGCCGGCGGCAGTGTCGGCAGGGGTGGGAGACGGGGCGCTGCTATACGCCCACCACGTTCCGCCCCCTTGCCCGATTCGCCCGATAACGCCGCTACAACATAGTTCAATGGTTGCAGCTAGCAGAGGGAACCCGTTGGGTGTAGACGAAACCGGAGCGGTTGCATCAACACCCCCAAGGAACGAACGCCTCTGCGGCAGCTCCGAAATACATAGCGCTGCTGGATGCGCGTCTGCTGAGAACGGCGGGCTGGGCGCGGCAGCGTTAGACTATTTTAGTGAAGAGATAGACACAGGCTCGGCAAGGGGCTCAAGTTCCGCGAACCTAGACGAGGGTCGGCCGCAGACCACGAACACGCGAGGGATAGCTAGCAGGGATATTGCCGAAAAACGTCTGGGTGACAACATCAGGTTAGATCACGGGGCTGGGGCTTCAGGAGGCCCGGGCGTGGTGGATAACGTTGCCGTTGTTGGCAATAACCCCGAGTACGACTTCGGCTTCTTGAGTGGTGAATGGGATGGCGTTGATGTTCGTCTAACGGATGAAGATTTGATGAATTCGGAGGAGGTGCTGATGGGCTTGGGCCTTGACGGCAAAACGCCTTGGTAGGCGACATGGGGGTGTTCATAGGTCAGGAGTGTGCCTTGTGTTTTGTATGTCTGGGTTTGCAGGCATCTGCGTAGACAGTGGGGGCTTGGCAGCGGGCTACACAGTTCACGGTAAAGTGGGAGTACGCGGAGCAGAGTTTTGTAAAACGGCTGCTCACCGAAGGTTCGAGATGGGGCACGCTTACAACATTATTGGACGACATGTGCTGGCAAGGTTGCTTCATCCGGCAAGGGGGGCTATACATACGACGAGCACTGAGATGCTCCTGTTTCTGAAGCCGCGCCATACGTTAAGTAGGACGGCTGGTGTAATATCAGTCCTTTTTCTATTATTTTATATCTACATGATGTCGGCTGGACACCGTTAAGCTTCTACGTTTCTCGTCCTGAACACGTCTAATCGATGGCCGTGGGGCCTGAGCCTATTACGCATCGACCCATCCAATGGTAGGGGTCACACTATTTGGCTTCATATTTCCTGACAGGTTGCCCTCCTCAGCAGCTATCGGTTATTATGATAATTTTACGGGGATATTTGCTTCAGGGGTAGCTTATAGAAACGGTTGGTCGGGATGCGCTAACAAATTTCTTCGGTGTCTCAGTTTTGTGGTGGCATATTGCGCTCCTCATGTGAGGACCAGGCGCATGCTTCGATAGAGATGCACCATGTGTTATCTGAGCTCCTCACTCAAGGAGCGTCATACCTCACAAAACTATACTCGTAATTTTGGAGGAAAATAAAAGTCCTACCGGATGAAAAACCTCGTGACCGAAGTATACTCTGAAAAATATTTCGCCACAAGAACGAAAGTCCGACTAATTTGGGTTAAGGAGCCCGATCGTACAGAAAACGCATGCTATGATAGAGGCGCACCATGTTTTTTCTGAGCTCCTCACTTAAGGAGCGCCATACCTCACCGAAAACATACTTTTGGAGGAAAATAAAAGTTCTGCCCGGATGAGAAAATCTCATGACCGAAGTATACTCTGAAACATATTTCGTCACAAAAATGACTGAAAGTCCGACGAATTTGGGTTAAGGAGCCCGATCGTTCAGAAAACGATTCAGCCCAAAAGTGCTACCTCTACCGTAGCACGCGTCACCATGTAAAATAAGGTGCCACCACCTAAACGGCATTGCTCCAGATACGATTTGAGCAGGCCACCGTGTTGCCTCCGCAGGAGGGGGGAGCGCCGCGCGCACTATCGCCGGTAGTACGTACGTTAAACAGAGGTTCGGTGAGGCTTGATGCTGCAGCGTCTGCACCGCGAGCCGTAGTACGCCATGACAGTCACCATCCTATTCTGAGTGTGCAGGTGAGTGAATACCGAACACGGGAGATGCGCCTTGGCCTTTGGAACACTGTAGGAGACTGCAACGGGTGTGACGCCTGGGAAGTCTGCTACACGATAGGGTTACTACGGTGACTGCACCTCTGTTTGGCCCAAAATAGTTTTTGGGTGACCTATTGAAGGCTCGTTAGGGCCCATACTAACGAGTATAAAAAAAAAAAAAATGGAAAAAAAAAAATTCAAATACGCTTTTCATTGGTCAACACACGCACCAGCACCAAATATTAATATATTGGGGTATACTCTTGGGTGGTGGTGCGGGTTCTGACCAATGAAAAGCGGATTTGATTTAAATCCGCCTTTCATTGGTCAACACACGCACCAGCAACAAATATTAGGATCTTGGGGCATAATTTTTGGTGCTGGTGCGTGTGTTGACCAATGAAAAGCGAATTTGAATTTTATTTTTTCCATATGGATATACTCGTTATTTCGGGCCCTTTAGGGCCCGTTTTAACGAAGAAGAAAAAAATCCAATTTGAAAAAAACAAAGTCAAATCCGCTTTTCATTGGTCAGAACCCGCGCCACCATCCAAGATTGTACCCCAAGATCCTAATCTTTGGTGCTGGTGCGTGTGTTGACCAATGAAAAGCGTATTTGAATTAAAATTTTTCCAAATTGAATTTATTTTATACTCGTTAATAGTATGGGCCCTTTAGCCCAGACTCGTCGGAATGCCAATATTAAAAGTTTAGTTTTTGCAATCTGGTTTGTTTGCTTACCTACTGTCAAGGCCATAATAATATTCTTCATCGGGTTTCACTTTCAGTTTTATCAACATCTTTTTTTTTTTTTACACACTAGCAGTATAGAGCTCCTCAAGTGAGGAACCTTAAGAAACACATGTTTGTATGTGGTAAACACAATACCGTTATTAGTACTGTGGTTTTGGGAGGGCAGCATGCTACGATAGAAGTAAAGGTATACCGTTTTTTGGCTGAAACATGTTCTGAATGATCTATTAGAATATTAGAAGCTCATNTACTGCACGTACTAACCTTGTCAGATAGCAGCACATCAGTATACGTATGATTATAGCCGACATGCAGCAATTCTGCTGTAACTTTTACTTGGACCTGTAATCAACAGGGGAAGGTACTTGGAACATGCTCATACGGTTATTTTGTCTGTCTGCGATGTTTTTGCTATTTGTACGAGAAGTACTATTATACTGCTGTGAGTATACCAGGTATATGCGTGCGGTGATTTTCGTGATTTATGAGCATTTTCGTATGCTGCTTATTTTGTGTGTACCTGATGTAAACGGTAGTGCTCTGTGTGCGGACAGTTTTATGATCGCGAAGGTCGTATATACATCCATGCATACATATAAGACACTGCGTTATACCAGGCAAATTTTTACTATGCTACCGGCCGCTGCCGGTACGAGACCTCACCGGGGGACTTTAATTACGCGGGCGAAGCCCGCGCAATACTCATGAAACTCCTGTTCTGGCAGGTTCAGGAGACAGCTCTTTTATGAGAATCCTCGGTAGACATCGATCGACAAATCCAACGACCCCGTCATGAGCTCTGAACGGATCACGCTGGTTAATGGCTCCGACCCATTCTAGTCTTACAGTGCTCATACCTTGGTCGGTGATACGTGGCGTGGGCCGGTCAGGCGTCTGGTAAAAAAACATTCGGCCGCTGGTGTGTAGAAAACAGACGATGAAAAATCTTGATCACTCGCGGTTGCGCAAGAAAAATACCGTTTTTCATGTTTGACATCGATCGACAAACACAGCGACTGCGTCATGAAATTTGAACGGATCGCGCTGTTTAGAGGCTCCGACCCACGCTAGTGTTACAGTGCTCCCCTCTCGGTGGATGGTATGTGGCGGGCGCCGGCCAGGCGTCTGAAAAAATTGATTTTGGCAGCCAATGTGTTGGAAACAGACGAAAAAACTCTCGATTCCTCTCCGATGGCCAAAAACATAACTTTTTGAAGGTTCAGACGAAGACCATAGGACGCGGCAGGCAAGCTCTCGCCTCCTAGACTACGGGTCGCAATGATACCTTCGAGATTGTTATGTAGATTCACTGGTCATGCCCGGTACGAAGTGGGTTAATCGTGGAATGGGTATTTGTCGAGATCGAGGGTCAATCGTCGCATGGCTGTCGCGTGAGTGATGCGGTCTTTTCGTGCTGTGGGCTTGTTGGTGTGCGGCGTGATTTCGCCATCTGGCTGGCGTGGCTCCCGTTAATACAGCGATTTGATTGGTAGATAGCTGCCGTGGCTCCCGTTAATAAAGCGATCTGATTGGTAGATTGGCATGTTCGTGGCTCCGTAATAAAGCGAATGATTTCGGCTAGATTGGCTTGGCCGGTTTCTGTCCCGTTCTCATTTATAGAGACTTGCCGTTTCTTCTTCTGACGCTATACCATGGTACAACTAACTAAGTCTGAATCGTTAGACTACTGCTCAGATAAGGTTATCATGGTTAGTATAATACGATGTCGGAAAATTCTGGGCGTTGTGATATGATATGAATATGCGATGGAGTGGAGCATTAATACCGAGTGAAAATATGTTTTGGGCGACTCAGATTGACTGCTGTATGTTGTGTGCTCTTCCGCCCTCTCTCCCTCCCTCCCTCCGTAACGAACCAGTTATAGGTACGAGATGGTTCTGATCATCAATCATGTAGCACAAATGCTATGTACGTACTTAAAAGCAGGAGGAGTGTAAGCGGAGTAGGTGCTTTAAACACGTAATCATATAGCAGTTACTATGTGCTCTTTGTTGGCGATGTGGAATATGCACTTGCACTTGTTGTCTGATCACGCCATTCGATTCTTGATGAATATATATATGAATGCGTTTGTCTTTCCGCGCACTACTATTGGTTGGTTAAAACGCTGTTCTTAAGTCATCGTTGCTTGGTGATAAAATAGTACACTTCGAAGCTTGTCATGCACCCGGGTTTCCAAAATAGTACACTTTAGAGCTTTCCTTGTGTGGAAATCGCTCGAAGGTTCTTGATTATACCAGCAGCTCGTGGCAAGGGGAGATCAGTTGCCCCGATGATAAGATGGCATACATAACTACTGCTGTAAGCTTGAAACCATAGCACGCGGTCGGATAAATTACATGTGCGTACGAAATGAGGATTTGAGATTCATTATTTTAGTTTTAGAGTCAATCTCAATGGTGATACCGTCTCTGGCTGTCTGGCCTGGGCGGCTTTTCTGGTAGTTTGGAAAATACATTGATTGACTGGTTGACCGACTGAAATGATGATCTGAGATTCTTTTTTTTAGTTTTACAGTCGATCTCAATGGCGATACCGTCTCCGGCTGTCTGGTCTGGGCGGCTTTTCTGATAGTTCGGAAAATACATTGATTGACTGGTTGACTGATTGAACGAGGATTCGAGAATGGAGGATTTTGATTGAGTTTTTGAATTGGGCTGGTGGGGTTAAGGTTGGGTTGTGGTTTTTGATTGATGGTTTTCGGGCGTTGAAAATTCTGCCTGTTTACTGATTAAAATAGTGGATACTGCAGTGCGGATATACTGTTTTTGGTCGAACCGTGATCGGGAGCTGTATTATTGATTGTCAGTGAGATATCCAATGATAATAACGGCTGGTCTCGTAGTTCCGAGAAATACATTGTACGGTATTGAGATTTGTATTGAAGATTTTTCAAGTTTCGAGATTCTTGCAACGTGCAGTGGTATCTGAAGTTAGCACTACTGGACAAACCTGTATCGACCTGTTGACACCGAGCTGATGACCGTCTGATTACCGAGGCCTTATGCCCTAGTTTCGGCAGCTGAGTGTCTTGGACGATTGTTGAAGTTCGAGCCAGTATGGTTTAGATTTTGGTATCTGAAGTTAGTATTACTGGACAAACCTGTATCGACCTATTGACACCGAGCTGATGGCCGTCTGATTATCGAGGCCTTATGCCCTAGTTTCGGCAGCTGAGTGTCTTGGGAGATTGTTGAAGTTCGAGCCAGTATGATTTAGATTGTAGTATTTGAACTTGAATGAATGTGCTTGAATTTCTGGTATTCGGTACTTTGAATTTACTTGAGGATTTTATTAATTATGTGGTATTCGGTACTTCTAAATTGCTGGAGGTTTTTTTGACAGTGTGGTCTACATTCGGTACGTGAATTTGGAATGTGTGATATTGATTCGGGATGATGATTTGTGGTTTTCGGGACAGCTATGAGGTGTGACCATGCTATGATATTGTGATGCTTTTTTGGCATCCTGTTCACCATGCAGGGAAGATATTAGTTGATGGGACTGTACACTGTCCGGTATGCATACTGCGGATGTGTGGTGTCGCACAGTATCGATTGCAAAGCAGGGAGGTTATCGATTGTTCTTCGTACTGGATACAGCAGGTATGAGGACGGTTTCATATATTAGGGAGTTCATATACTTAATGAGGCTTCCTCCATCTGTGGGGTCTCGTGTTCGCTGGTGACTTCCCTGACTTGACTGCTTGACTTGCTCGCTGCGCCTCGATGGCGGCCTGCGAGGTCCGACGATAATATATATATACTTAACTACGTGGTTTATGTCTCCATGAGCAGCGCTCCAGCTCCCTTACCCTGCCCGCCTGTGCTAGGCCCTGGCATGAGCCCGAGGTCGTATCAATAGGTCATGCCGTGTGTCACATTGTTCAAATGACTTAAGCAACAAACATATGAGTACGCCCCCCCCACCTCCCCCCTTCCCCCCTTCCTCCTTTTTCCTTCTCTTCGTTCTCTATAGCACCACCTACTGTACTGTAGCACCACCTAACAACGTATGCCCTCCCCGGCGATGGCCCTCGTTAACCCGCAGGATTTTTTCGAGAAGCTGTTGGGCTACATGTGCTCCGGGCCGGTGGTGGCCATGGTCTGGGAGGGGACGAACGTCATCGCTGGGGGGCGCAAGGTGCTTGCTTCCCCAGCTCTCCTGTTTGCAGCCGCTGCCGCCGCCGTTGTCATGGTCGTCGTGCTAGCTAGTTTGTTTTTGGGTTGTTTTGGCGCTTTTCGGGCGCGAGTTGGAGATTTTCTCAGTGGTAGCAGCAGCAGCAGCAGGTTCAGTTGCGCTGCTGTCGGCGTCGTTTGTTGTTGGCGTTGTGGTTGGCCTCTCTGGTATCGTTGTCGTTGTCATTGTCTTCGACCCCCTCTTTACTACAGTAACTACCTTTTTTTTTTTGTCCATCACACTTATTATCTTCGCCCTTCTTTTCTTTCTCCCCTCTTTAGTCGTAACTCAGATCCGGGGTCACTAAGTAGGCTCTTCTCCCCCCTCCCCACTACGATGCGTGCCTTGCATTTTTATTGCGAGAATATTTCGGCATTTTCTTCCCTCGTCGACTTGCGTCGGGTTCCTGCAAACAAATGGCCCAACTCTGATTGCAAGTATATGCAAAGGTCGCCAAAGCGAGGAGCGACGTGAAATTCTAACGGGGTTTAACACCAAACAAAAAAACTCCGCCGTGTTCGCGTTCGTTGTGTGCACGCACGCGCGCGCCTTGAGCGCGGTTGTGGGGCGGCGGAAAGCGTCCCTCTGAAAATAAGCGCTGCCGCCGTATATATATGCACGAGAAACGCAGGACTCACGCTACGGCCGGGTAGTGTACGGTGACATGGTCCCGCTTCTCCAGTAGTGGTGCGCCGCTAAGGGCAGTTGCGCCGCCACCCCTTGAGGTACTGCTGTATGTTTACCCACCCCCAACCCGACACTGCGCCTCTACTTCTGCCTACCGCGCTGCCTCGTTGCTGCCTCGCTGTTGGCGCGTTGCCTCGCTGCCGCCCGCGTCGCTGCCCCCCGCCGCCGCCGCCATGGTCGTTGACCTTGTTGTTTCTATTGCCCGGCAGCTATTGGGGGCGACGAACCCGGCGAACGCGGACGTGGGGACCATCCGAGGGGACCTGTGCACGAACCCAGGTCAGCCCGCGAGTACCTCCGCTCGCGCGGGGTGCGCCGTTGTTGTTGTTGTTGTTGTTGCTGTTGTTGTTGTGGACGTTGGTATCGTTACGGCTGTATTTGCTGGTGTTGGTGTCGCTGTTGTTGTTGTGGATGTTGCTGTCGTTTTGGCTGTTTTTGCTGCTATTGTTGTTCTTGCTGTTATTGTTGCTGTCATTTTTGGTGCTGCTTGCCCTGTTGTTGGGTACGTGCGTGCCCCGCAGCGGCAGCAGCAGCGGCAGTCACCTTAAACTTAACTCCTCGTTCCGAACGGCCCGCGGTCCCGCCATGCGCCACGCGGTCCCGGTTAGCACGCTAATCTCACCCCCACACCCCCACCTCCATATTTCGGTCGAGTCTAGCTTACCTGACTGCCTGCCTGCCTGCCTCCCGATGCTCATTCGATTTTTCATCGCTCCAAGCGCGTGGCCGTAAAATTAACCATATAGCCACGCTGCGCCGGGCCTACCGGAACTATCCGCACAAGTCGACACCCCCCCTCCCCCCTGCTTCCATATCTCATCGCGCAGCTTACCCTGCCCGTCTGCATCCCTGCATGCCTCCCGATGCGCATTCGTCGCCTAGCTTCACTCCAAAAGCGTAAACATAAAATTAAGTCGACAGCGACACCGCGGTGGACCTACCATACCCTATGTGCGCAGGTCGACTCCTCCCACTCCCCCCCTCCCTCCACATCTCATCGCGCAGCCTAAGCCTGCCTGGCTGTTCCCCTGCCTCCTGATGCCCATTCAGCTTGCGTGGCTCCAAGTACGTAACCATAAAACCAAACCCTCCACCGACTCCGCGGACTACCTTACCGTTCCCACGCAGGCCAACCCCCCCCGCCCACCCCGCCCCCAACCTCTCAATATGTCGTCGCGCAGCTTACTTAGCCAACCTGCCCGTCTCCCTCCCTCCCTCCCTCCCTCCCTGCTTGCCTCATCCTGGTGCGCATTCGGCTACGTAGTGTCACTCCAAGCGCGTAATAACCAATGACCTTGAATCCGTTAGCGGCACCGTGGAACTTACCTTATGTACCCCATTCCATGGCAGGTCGAAACCTTGTCCACGCTTCCGACGGACCGGAGTCGGCAGCGCGAGAGATCGCCCTGTGGTTCTCGCAGGAGGAGACCGTGCCCTGGAACCGGTCCGTGGACCCTTGGGTTTCCAGGGATCTCTGAGAAGCATGCCGGTCCGGCCCGGACCGCGACCCTTTGGAGGGCTTTCAAGGATTTCTAAGAGTGTGGTGGTCCGGGGGGGGGGGGGGTTCGAGGATTCTGTGAGGCGAGCATACATATGCCAGTACGCGGATTCTTTGTGGGGGGGGTTTTGAGGCATCTCTACGAATATGCCGGGCGGGGTCCGCGGACCCTTTGAGGGGTTTCCAGGATTTTTTAAGGGCATGCCGGATGTCTAAGAGGCATGTCGGTCGGCGAACTCGGCTCTATAGGGGTTTCGAGGGAACTGGGCGAGAGCAGTTCGATGGCTAGGGGAGGGAACGGGGTGCCGGCGGGTGCAAGCGACCAGACGTGTCGAACTATTTTTTCGTCGCGTCTTTTGCAGAAGGGTCAGGGTATCGAGGCGAACCGGGGTTGTTGTACGAGCCTCCCCTCCCTCCTCCCCCCCGCCCCCTTTGCCCTCCCTTTACCTACTCTTCCCAGCGTCAATGCCTCCCTCTAGCTGCCGTGGAGCGTGAAAGGCGTTGAGGGGTTACTTCTGCATCGCCACTACTCGGTGCTCTGAACCACTTTGTTGCTGAGACACGCACGGATATATAGGCTCATTATTCCCAAGGGTTTTATAGAAGGGGTGTGAGCTTTTTTAGGGTCGTCGGTACGCTCGTTGTTTTAAGGGGTGGATGGAGAATGGAATTGTTTTTTTTTGTATCGTCGATATAGGCTATATATAGATAGCCTCGTTCGTTCTTCCAGGCGGTAGGTGGTAGATTGTGGTTTTTATTTTTTAGTGTCGTCCGTAGTAGGCTTGTTCTCCCTAGAGGGGTGGATTAAGTATTTTGTTTTTAGTGACGTCGATCAGTGGATGGAGTGATTTTTAAGTGTCTTCGTTTTGTTCGGTTCTCCCAATGGGCGGGTTGGTCGAAGCATTTTTTTTCCTCTACGAATGCATAGCGTCGTCGGGCAATCGCGATAAGCGAGGCCCCAGAAAGGTACCGGTGTGTCGCGCGCGCGATGAGAACGGCGCTAAACAGCCGCCAGATCTCGCGTGCTATGCACGACACATATACTATGATTTGTCTTTTCATCTTCTTTATTTCATTTCTTCATTATCTTATTTTTATTTTCATGAGGCCGTTCTTTTGCCTGGGTACATGAGGCAAAAAAAATAAACTCTTCATACATTGGCTTTCGTGATTTAATTAGTCTTGTCTGTCTGCGTGCTGTCTGTATGTAGCAGCCCCGTGTTTTTGCAAATAACTGATTGCGAGAGAGAGAGCTGTTGGTGACCGGTTTCCACAAACCCGGCGTCTACAGAGCCGGGCGAGCATAGGCTAGTAACGCGTCAGACTTGTTTCGGGGCATGCAGTGTCGAGGTGAGCACGGCCCCCGGGCTGCTGTGGTTTTGGTGGCAGTGATGCTGTTTGTTTTGGATGCGGCGGGATTACGTTTGTTCGTTTGTTTGTTTGTTACTTAGAAGTTCGAACGCACACGGCATGCTGCAAGTACGAGACCACCTTGCCTCACTTACCAGCTCTACTAGTAGTTGAAGACCCCCCCCCCCCCCCCCGGTCGTGCTGCGAAACGATAAGATGGAGATGGGGCTCGAAGTTTTCGCCGTGGAGAGTTTTTTTCGTTTGTTGGCACGTTCGCTGCATATTTGGGACGGCACCTAATACACTCTTAATTTTTTGGGCCGGGCTCAAATTCCTACCAGGTATGTGAGGCAGGACGCGTATGTGTCCTACAAACCCGTACCATACATACCTGCAGGAGTAAATTTCAGTACGAGTGCAAAAAAAAAAATTTCGTACGTTTTGGTGCAAAATGCGAGCCAAAATCTCGTGGGTGCTATTGTCGCGTACTGCTGTAGTCGCGCCTGCAGTGATTTTTGAGGGGGGTGTAACAGGCAGGCCGGCAGGCAGGCAATCAGGCAGGCAGACGGGCGGGCAGGCAGGCAGACGGACGGGCAGGCAGGCAGATGGACAGACAGACAGACAGAGGAACAGGCAGATCGATTCGTAGACAGAAGAAGAAAACAAAAAATCGTTTCAGACACCCGCGTAGACGCTGGGGAATAACTTTCTACGCACTACCGTAGAAGTGGCATTAAACGAAGGTCGTAGCTTCAAGTTTGAGTAGGGCGCGAGGACGCTCTCTCTCTCTCTAAGCCTTGAATTCTCAGTTTGGCGCCGGGCGCAAAACAGTACAGGGTTGCAATGTCACCCGTGTAGGGCGTGGAAGACGGCGCCCAGCAGTGGCCGCGGTACGCTTGCTGGAACGGTAGTTTTACCTCTCACTCGACGTTTTTTTTTTTCTGGCTGTTGTGCTGGGTTGTGGCAGACCCTCGATTTTGGTTGGCGTGGGATCAGGGTGCTTGGCGGCTTGGTAGGCCCTGCCGACGGCTTATTATATACCCAGGGTCAGTTTGGAGGCCTCAGGTCCAGGTGGGAGCAGGGTGCCTAGCAGGAGCAGGGTGCAAATACATATGTTTGTGTGTTTGTTGACCAGTGAAACATCCCGAAACATCAACATTTGATCAATAAAAGGGTGTCTCCGAATAGATGGTGGGCTCTACTGCTTGCCGGGCGGGGGGCCGGGGGTCGAGCACTCGGCATGCCTGGTGCCTGCCCACGGACCGTAAAAGGGTTTAGGTGTACTACCTGGCGCTTGGCGTGGGGGGCATATTGGACATAAATTGGAAATAAAAAAAACATCAGCCGCCAACGTAACGCCAGCTTTTAATAATAACCCTTCTAGGCTCCTGCGCTGACGCGCGTCACTTTTCAGTGAAAGCGATGCCAACTATTTGCTAGAACGCAGCAGCCCAAACTAGAAGGAACCGCCAACAACGCAGTGAGCAGTTTGACCTCTTCAAGGCGTCTGCCACGCTTCCTCATTCCCACCGTCCTTTTGTAATTCCGTCGTTACCTTAAAACGGGTACCAGGCACCTGGGGAACACCTAGGGAACAGCAGAGCAACGCATATCGTTGCCCCTGCTCTTACAAGTAATAGTAACCCACTTTTAGTACTGCACTGTGCATCAACATATATTTGACTCTAATCCCGAGTAATTTCCCTTCGAAAAAGGGATTGTAGGCCTAAAAGGGGTTAAGACCTGTTTGTTTGTTTGTTTGTTTGTTTTTTTTCCAGCCGCTCGCCCGCTTAAAACCCTTTCTACTACAGTATAATACGTACTACTGCTGTGATTTTTTCCCTACACTAATTCCAAGTATTTTGTCCCCACATAAAAGTGGCTATAAATAGACAGCTCTAAACGAGTTAACCCCCTAAGAACTGGTCCCACGAATTTGGGGAAAAACTACTTGGAATTAGTGTGCGACATTTTTTGCAGTTCTGAATGGGTTAACGAAATGAGAAGAGTTGCCGCGAAGTTACACACACAGCACTTGCGACCAGCGCGGACCGTCAACGTGGAAAACAAACCAACAAATTACAGAGCAAAACAACATGAGGCGAAGGCCACCACCCATCACACGCCAAAAAATCTCTGTGACTCCAATATTTGGCGAGAAACCAAGCCTAACCCCCCCCCTGAACGGTTCACGGCACTTTTATTGTTCAATTTGTTATTTTGTTTCATAGCCATTGTTGCATGTCAGGGTTGACTGGTACTGCGGACGTGTTTATCGCCCCCCCACCGTCCAGCCCTGCCCCTCCCTCGTTCCCTCCGGCCCTAACCCCCCCCAGCGTCCCCAAAAGGGAGCCGCGTTGACCCCCCCCAAGCCCCAGCCCCTCGCTAAAACGTGAAGCTATTAATAGTGGCCGAGAATTCTCTTGGCAAGGGTCGGGCCGACCCCGGGAATTCTCCTGAGCTCCGCCTCCCCCGCCACCCTGGCCCCCTCCAGCGAGCCGAACGCCTCCGCGAGCGCTTCCCTGGCCTTGGAAGAGAGACCTGAGAGGTCCGGGCGCGTCGCGATCGAAAAAAGAACGTGGTACATTAAGGGGTCGTATTAAGCACAACACACACAACGAATACTAGATAATTCCCGGGATGAGCGCCGCGCTGAGAGCGCACTCAGCGCGGAGTTTACCCCGGACGAGGCCCCCTGCTTCGGAGCAGGAGGCCTCATCCAATCCAATACTCACATTGAATGATCGTTGGCAGCGTAAAATAAAATACTGTAGAAAGATGAACCTGGTACTCGTATGTAGGCATACTCGGCGTGTCATCAAGAGCCAGCTCGTTCGAGGCAAACAAAAAAGGAGAAAAAAAAACAGGCACCACGTTTAGAGAATGAAAAGCCAACTTGTACATGAAGGCATGAATAACACAAAACAAAAATAGTTATTTTTTAGATAATCATGGCGAGACCAACTCGGGCGAAGGGGGGGGGGGGAAGACAGGAAAGAGGCAGTTGTCGAGAATGGAAAGCCTATTCGCAAAGCGAAGGGGGGGGGGGGGGGGGTTGAAGGCTCCCTTGTGACGCGCGAAATAAAACTGACGACGGCCCACAACACAGCAGCACATAATAATGCGTACGAAGGACATACTTTTTGCTGTGAGGGGCAATGCTAATGTTTGTACCGGCGGAATGCCCACCTCTTGGTGCCTGCAGTCTTTACGAGAAAGAAGCAAGTGACACGGCTTTTAATGGGCGGGAAGGGATCAAGCTGGGGACCAACAGTGTCGCAAGAAAACAGGACGTCACATCAACAAACAGGAAACACGCACAAACACACGAAAACGTGGCAGTGGTCAAAGGTACAGACACTTGTAGACTGGCGACAAAACAAAGAGACCAGACCAAAAAGAGGCATATGTTGGGAGCCCCCCCCCGCNNNNGCAATATACGCTACACTACTTAATACAAGGCCAAGAAGTCCGCAACTATAACTCTGCCCCACCCTACTTCACAGCTACCTCCTGAAAAAAACACTACTCTCTCCCGTACCTGGCACCCCTGCGAAATCTTGCTGCCCATCGCCAGTCTCTGCGTCGTCTTCCCCGCCTCCGGCAGTCCGGGCGGGTAGGAACATGTCGTGACCTCGAAGCTTGCGGTGATACGCCACGGCGAAGCGGTGGGCTTCGTCCCGCACCTGCAGCAGCAGCAGCAGCAGCAGCAACAGCAACAGCGTCCGGCCGAGTGTGGTGCAACCGTGGGAAAAACAACCGAGGTACGTATGAAGTAACCGTCGGACGTGCGCGCGGGCGTGCGTCATAGTCGGACAGAGGCAGTGGAAGCGGCGGCGACAGCGGCAGTTGCAGAGGCGACCACGTTGGGGGGGGGCGTACTCATTTGTCATTTATTGCTTGCTTAGTCATTTGACCATTGACCACGCATCCCTTTCGAGACGGACCAGGTTGGGACAATCGCTTGCCCGGTGGTCGCGGGGGGGGGGTGTACTCATATCGTGCACGGCCGTAGTCGTATGACCATAGACCCTCGCATCCCTACAATACCGGGACGGGGAGGGTATTTTCGAGATAACACTACGCCATTAAATAGATGTCAGGGGCACATCGGGCATACTGATGGACTCGCGAAACAGTCGAAAATAAGAACAAAAATAAGAGAGCAGAGGAAACAAATAAAGAGGTCACGCGGCTGTTCGTTCAACGAGAAGGGTGTCTACAAGAGCACCATGGTTCGTGCCTCCTCCGCCCACCCCTTCCTCCCCCTCCCACCGCGCGTCCCCACCAACAGAAGGCGTTTTCGTCCCACCTGGCGTAAAATCATCACTCCCGGCGATTGAAGACCGTCCTCGCTGCTGAAGCCACTGCCGCCGCCGCGGTCGTCACCGGTGAACGCCAAAGGTTCCATCGCCCACGGCACGTACACCTCCTCCTCTTTCTTTGCCAACGACACCATCGCCACTCTTCGCCCGCCGCCGACATCCACGCTTGCGCTGTTACCGTTTATGTTGCTGGCAATAGCGCTCGCGCTCACCGCACCCATGCCCACGCCCGCGTGGGTCGCCGCGCGTACGAGATCGGCTGAGGGTGGAGACGGCAAGAGAAGAATGGCGTCGGGATCTTCGTCACTGATCGCGCGCCCCATATGCGACGACGAGGGTATCGCGGAAGAGGAGGGGGAGGAGGAGGGAGGGGTGGAGGTAGAGAAGGAGGTGGGGGTAGAGGAGGAGGAGGAGGAGGTGGCGGAAGAGGAGGAGGAGGAAGACAACGATGACGACAGTGGTGATGACGGAGGACACGCCTCGTTCTTCTGTTCGACTGGAGCCACCGCCCCGCCAACCGCAACGCCCTCTGCCAGCAGGGCGGCAATGGCGACGGCCTCAGCTTCACGCCCGACAGACCGCCACGCGTCGGCCGCGTCGGCGGCCCCTTCCATGGCCGCGGCCAGCTGTCCCCGCCCGCCATCAATGAGGACGAGGTCGGGCACCGGGCCGGGAACAGCGGCAGCCGCCGCGCCCTCGGCGGCGGCGCCGTCGCCGCGCAGGTGGGGTTGAGAAGGGGGCGCGAACCGCCGGGCGATGACCTCTCTCAGGCTGGCGTAGTCGTCGGAGTGTCCCTTCTTCACCTCGGTCGACTGGATCCGATACCGTCGGTGCTCATCGGGACGGACCTTTCCGTCGACGAATGAGACCGCGGAGGCGACGGCCTGCCCCCCCCCCGTGTGGCTCACGTCGTAGCCCTCTATCCTGGCGGGGGGCGACGCGAGGCCCAGCATGCGCGCGAGCTGCGACAGCCCCTCGGCCGTGTCCTCGCCGCCCTTCCTCAGGCGCTTCGCCTCGAGCTCGGCATTCTTGAGAACCATCACGCAGAGGTGGTGGCGCTCTCCTCCCGCGATGTTCTCGCCGTGGACAACCGCGACCGGGGGCAGCTTGCCGCGCGTCCGTCTCTCCGGCGCCTTCCCACCTCCTTCCATATTAATGTTGGTAGGCCCGGTATCCCCCCCCCGCTGGCTGGCTGGTCCACGCTCGGCGTCAACGCTAGCCTTAGCATCAGCAGTAGCATCAGCGTCAGGGTTAGTGTCGGCGTTAGCGTCATCGATAGCGTCAGCGTCGGCTGCGGCTGCAGCAGCTTCCCTCGCCGCCGAAAGAAGTTCCGAGAGAAGGTCCGCTCCGCCGTCGGGCAGCGCATCCGCGGTGACGATCTCGTCCGGCACGTCGGCAACATAAACGCCCCCGTCCCCTCCCTTGCCTGCCGAAGACAACGACGGGGACAGCCCCCCCAGCCCCCCCCCGACCTCCGCCCGCGAGTCCAGAGCGTCTCCCCAGTATCGCTCGAGGCAAGCCTGCAGGACCTCCCCCCGAGACAGTCCCTCCCCCTCTCCTTTCTCCACCCTGTACGTGAAGCCTAGCCGGCCCGTCAGGCGTCCGTCCCGGACCTGAAACAGCTGGAAGCACGCCAAATCTCCAGCCCTCCCGACCGCCACCACGTCCCTCCTAATCCCGCCGCCGCCGCCCCCGCCACCACCACCACCTTTCCCATGGCGTGCCGCAAGGTCATCGTCTTGAGCCCAGCCCCGCCCGGCAGCCGCGCCTCGCGACGAAAAGTGCAGCGCCGACCCCAAGAGGCCGCCTCGGACCAAGGCAATCTGCGCCTTAATCTCTCCCGCCTGCTCGAACCGCTCTGCGCGGGACGCCCCTTCCATGCGCCCCTGCAGTCTCGCCAGGAGCTCGCCGCCCTCCCCCCTGAAGACCATCTCCGCGAGCCGAACGGTCTCGGCGTAGTCGTCTTCCGAGACAAGGCCCTGGCAGGGCCCTGGGCAGAGGCCGAGGTCGTAATTCAGGCACGGCTTGTCCTTGTAGAGGGGACGGCGGCGCTCGCGGAGCGGGAGGACGCGCCGGACGAGAGCGACGGTGGCCTTGAGTTGTCCCGCGTCGACGAAGGGGCCGTAGTAGCGGTCCGCCGCCCCACCTCCCCGGCGGGGCCTGTCCCTGGTGATGAGAAGGCGAGGGTACGGCTCGCTCCAGGTGACGCAGGCGTACGGGTCTGTGGGTAGGTGGAGACACGGACGTGGTGTCGAGGAACGCGGCAGCAGCAGCAGCAGCAGCAGCGCAAAATCAGTAGGAGTTGGAAGAGGTTGATATCGTTTTTCTGAAAGGCAGCGGCGGGTAGTGGTGGTGAGAAACGAGGATGTATCATAGAGGTAACGATAAATGCAGGACGACACACGCAGCGGTAAAAGCGAAACCAACAAAAACAAACACCTGCGAGAAGCACACTTTAAAACACATGAAACGTGTCAAAACGAATTCCTGCGCTGGATGTGAAGGGTGGAATGTTGTATGCCTGCGTCGGTGCTAGCAAGGGTCAGTGTTTGCCGCTGATTGACATGACACCTCTGGAAGGCATCAGGAGCCGGCGCAAACAGTGATCGGTGCAGGCGCAAATACATCGATCGTCGAACAAGACGGAGAAAAAATAAAGAACACCGCCTCGCTATCACCCGCGACCCCGCCCGCAGCACTCCCCAGTCCTCACAATTCCGCTTGTCGTCCTTGAGCAGGATATTGAAGGGCGGCTGGTGCTGTCGGATCATGGAGGCCTCGAGGAGGAGAGCCTCCGCCCCTGAAGCCGTCGCGATGTAGTCAATCCTGCGCGGCGGTGTTGTATGAAGTGGATGCGACGGGCGGCCAAAGAGGCGGTACACCCCGGTCGGTCGGTCCGTCGGTCGGCCAATCGGTTGGGGGGCGATGGTAAAACGCTTCCCGTATCAGAGTCTTGAGGGAAAGTGCTCAGTCTCACGAGAGGGTGTGCTTGCCCTCACTTGCCCCTATTGAGCTCAGTAGAGCTACGAATCACAGCGCAGAATCAGGAGGAGGCGGAGCTGTACACAGTAGTGTGCGTTCGTACTTACAGGTACCAGGTATACGCGAATCACACTACATACCGGTATAATATTGATAGGATACCAACGCCAACCACATAAATCGTCAGTACCATCTCTCCATAGATAGGTTGATACCGCCTGTAACCACGTTCACGGAGAAAACGATGCATACGACGTAGACAACCGCTCGCAGGGCGAGCTCTGCGATTCATGATAGTGGTCTCGCAAGTCGGCTGCAGTAGTGTGGTGCATACACGACAACAGCGGTAGCATTATCTGCGTCATGCAAGCAACTGCCGTCCCTCCCCTGCAGCGTTGAGGGCTCAGCGACGTCAACGTTTATGCAGTAGTCTATACCAGGTACCTGGCATATCCATTTGATCCAGGCGAGGAAACACAGCAGCATCGCCCAAGCAGCCAGCCAGGCAGTCAGTCAGTACAAGGTCTTGGTACGTACTCTCATGGAGTGTCAGTGTTGTACGTACAACAAACTGAAGCGCTACTACTGTACGCACTACTGCTGTACGTATATACTACCAGGTACTGCTGTAAGCACTGCGATACCATGTACCAGGCACGCACAACACGAACGCATATCGCATACCCTACCTGGTACCATTTCAAATGACATGATTGCCCTGACAGTAGTGGTCACTACAGCAGCAGCAGTAGACGTATCCCAAGTCTCACAAAACAAACTCGCACCACACAAGTCAGCTTGCCGTGCGTTGCTGTTTTGGTTCCGCGCTCGAGATCCATCAACATTCACACCAAATTCAAACATTCAAACTTCGAGCACGCATACGTACCAGGTACGTGCATGATACCAGCGACACACCTCTCGACAAGCGTTGTCATCACGGCGATGCGACGGGACAAGTTGGCTCCTGGAAGCACCACCGATGCAGGCCCCGACCCCCCGTCTCCCCCCTCTCCACGCTTTGTGCACCCGGCGAAGTAGCTGGACACCCTGGAGCTGAGCTTGACGCTCTTCCCTATGTACAGCTTTTGCCCGTCCGCTGACTCCATGATATAGACGCCGGGCTCGCTGGGCGCTGCCTGGATGCACTCCAGCAGCAGAGGCCTCGGCCTTATCGTGCTCGGGCCCTGAAGCCCTTCTCCCATGCGCAGGGAGCCAAGCACGCGGGAGGTCTGCGCCTGGCAGGGTAACAGCAGTGGAGATTTCCACCATGCTTTTAATTTGGAACCGCTAAAGAGACTGCTGCTGAGGCTGCTCCTGTTGTGCATGATCAAGCGGCCCGATAACGACATGGTGGAAGCTGTCGCAGCGACTGCTACTCTCACGCGCATCTATCTATCTATCTATATCTGCAAGCCCTCCCCAGCACCTTCAAGCCAAGGATGAACTTGTCTATTAGCTACCAGTTCTTCTTGAAGCGCCAACGTGCCTGTCGTGCCCATGGCTGGCGACAACAGAGCAGCACAGGGCGCGAAATTCTGGTGAATTGGGTGTAGCGGCGTGTTGGGGGTTTCCATTGTTCGTGCTGTGCTTTTTTGTGTCGGAGTTTCTCGGATTCGCCAGCCGGTGAGAAGTGGCCAAGTTGCGCTTGTTTGGCACCAAGGAAAAGAGAGGGGGAGACAGACAGCTGGGAGCGTGCTTCAGTGGTGCTTTGACGCCAAGACGGTGAGGGCATCAGGCGCGGAGTTTCAACTGGAGATCGCTTTGCTGCGTCGCTTTTGGTGTCTGCTTCCGGCTTCATTATTTTGTTGCAGGTTGGTGATTATAAGTTAGGTCCAAGGTCAAGGCTGTTGACATGTTGACATTGCTCTTGGTGAAACTCCAACTGGCGACAACGAGTACTACTACGTGCACTGCTGCTATGTGTGCGAACAGAAGGGCACACAGCAGTGTAGTTGGAGAAGCGTAGCTACACAGACTGGTGTGTTCAGGGTGATAGAGAACGCGCACTGTTTCCTCGTATTTCGTAGCTGATATTTGTCGGTATGGTAAGCTCGCACCAAAACCTAAGCCGATTACGATACGACTACCTCGTACTGTACGTAGATACGTCAAGTGTCAAAATGCTACTCGTACGCACGTACATGTGTACGAGGCCGCGCCTACGAGTATTACGTATGATACAAGTATTTGTATCAAGGCAGCTGCGAAACGCTCGCGCCGGCACTCGAGCCGATTGGCGGCGAGGTAGATGTACCAGTACGAATCGTAAAAAACAGGATTCCAAGAATCTATGAACCCGATATTTCACGACGAAGTGGTACGCCGAACTATGCCAGAGCGCGGTCGGTACAGCGGACACAAATATAAATAAAATGCCGGCATCCATGCGGAGCCCTTGTACGTAGCACTCAAGTGAGTACGTAGATATTACAAATTACAATCCGTTAAAAGGATCTTTGAGGGAAGATTAAGATTTCATCTTGAGAAACTGGGTACGTGTGGTCTGCATTTCGGAACCTTGGTCCGCGATCGGAATGTTCTGGCATTTTTCTCGCTACTACTGCTGTAGTTGCAAAAGCGGCGCAGCCGCGTTTCACGTCCGTTTCTCGCCCGTTTCTGGTCCGTTTTGGGTCCGGTTTGGGGTCAGGGTTAGGGTTAAGGGAGAACTATTCACACATCGTCCGGTAAGATCTTCCCGGGGTCGGGCTGTTCGTTGTTTGCGTTTGCGCTTGCGGGCTAGGAAGCACTTCCTAGTGGGATCAAGGTACGCGCGTAGACCCAACCCAACCCCAAAACCGAACCCTAACCCTAACCCTGACCCCAAACCGAACCCAAAACGGGTCCAAAACGGGCAAGAAATGCGGCTGTGCCGCTTTCGACGTTTTTTTTTGTTGTTCCGAACCTGCGGACCACGATATACCTCCATATATCATTAGTGACTGTAAGATTCCCGGAAATATCCTGCCGGATGAAAAGTAAATATTACTGGGTTAAGGGGTTAGGTTGGGTCTGCGCCCGTATCATACCTTGATGCCACCAGGAGGTGCTTCCTGGCGAGCAATCCAATGCAATACGCGAACAGCCCATGCCTGTAAAGATCCTTGTAACGGGTTGTAATAGGAGCTCATGCCGGCATCCATGCGGAGGGAGCTCTTGTACAGCAGGAGAAAAAAAGAAACAAAGAAAAGAACAGGACCACGACCCACAGGCATGAACCCAGTCAACCACCACCCCCACCCAGATGTGTATAACCCACCCACCCACCCCTGCACCAACCGATTCACACACACACTATGTACTCCAACAGTACTACAGCAGTACGTACAGCAGTAGATGTGCAAGCAGCACATACAGCGTGTACTATTTACTACACTACTGCTACTCAAATGTGCGCCGCAAACACTCTGATTTGGTGCGGATACAGCCAGACATACGTCAGTTTTGGGAAATACATGTATAATAATGGCGGCCTCAGAACGTCTCTTCTTATTTTTCTTTCTCCTGCACTCATCTGCATGCGATTCCACTAGGAAGAGGATTATTTTGAAGCCTCAGCATTAGAACCCTCACCCGACGCCAAGCTAGCTTTGACCGCCCTGCTGCTTCCGCTTGGAACCCTGATCCCAGGCCGAACTCATCCTACGCCAAGCTCAAAACCCACAAGGCAACCGTTCGATGGTCGTTCCGATTCGATCCATGTATTTTCGACTAAAGCAGCAGCCCTCCGCATCGTATCTCTCCCGTTGTCACTCCCTTCTACTGTATACCGTATGGATATTATAGAGAGTCCTGTCACTACAACCCCTCAGCAGGACTACAATAAGAAGAACCAAAGCGAACGAAAACTGAGTGCGATGATGCACTCTTGCACGCACCGCGGCCTTGGGCGGGTCGTTTGTGCAAAAACATGTATTGAACTGTTGATTGACGACAAGTCCTTTGCCCTTGAAGCAAGCAGCGTGCGAGCAAGCCAGTCAGCGCTATATATGACACACGTACCTGGTACTGGTGCGTATTATACCTGGCACTCGTATCATACGTGTACACGGTTTACACGTGTTTCAAAAATTGTGTTTCAAGCTTTAAATTCCATACCTGATGCCTGGTATTTTAAACGATGACGTACTATATACAACGAATACGATGCCTGGTATCGAATGTTCATGCTCTGCTACTGGTATCGTATTATGGTATTCTGTTGTCTTTAGTCGAACTAACAATAATACGTAACGCTGCTGTTGTGCTGTGGACGTCGTCCGCGAGCAAGGAGCACGGGGTGAAACTACTGTGCGCTCGCTACCATGAGCGGCAGCGGTCGGTGGTCGCCATCACTGCCGCCGCCGCCGCCGTCGACGTTATCATCGTCGTCTGCGCTTGGCGCTTCCAACGGCGCCTCCAGGGAAGACAGCCCATTTAAGCTCGCCTCCAATGGCGCCTTCAAGGAGGACAACCCGTTCAAGCTTCAACTGGACTTCATGATCAGCAAGTCGGAAAAGAACCGCGCGGCGGCGTCCCCACCGACGACCCTTCCCGCCAGCGGCGGCGGCGGCGGCGGTGGCGCTGGCAGCGGCGACCCCGCTCACCGGGGGACCGGAAGAGGGAGCGACGGGTGGCGCGCTCCTTGTCCGGTCAGAGGGATTGGGCCGGCAGCGGTGGGCGGCGGCGGGTTGCGTGGTTCTCTGGTTGGGGAGACGACTCCCTCGGCACCGAGGGCGCCGGCGGGAAGGTCGACGGCACAGCCGAAGGCGCGCTTGCGTACCTGGGACTCTTCGGATGATGATTCCGACGAGTGGGTTCGCCAGAGTTTTCCTCTAACGAAACCGAAACCGGCGAAGCGGGCTCCGGCGGCGGCGGCGGCGGCGGCGGTGGCGGCGGCGCTGCCTCAAGTGTCACCGTCGATAGCTGAAGCCAAAGCAACCGCCAGCGCGGCGTTGGGTGGGCGGTACTCATCGTCGTCGCCGAGGCCCCGCTCGGACGGTGGGTGGCCCGAGACTAAGCGCTGCCCGCCGCCAAACTTACAGGCGTCTGGCACGCATGCCGCCGCTAATGGTCGCGGCGGTGACGGCTGCGGCGGTGGCGGTGGTAGCGGTCCGTGCCGGAACAAGGCCAAGGAAAGCGTTGGCGTAGATAAACCGGGTATCACCGGCGGCAAGTCGCACCATGACGGCGGCATCACGGGAAAATTCCTGAACAGGCGACCATCCTCTTCGCAAGCGGTCGCGGGCGGTTCGGCGGGAGTTGGGAGGGGGCAACCCGCTCGCCCTGGAAGCGTCTCCATCAGCGGCCGATCGTTTCTATCCTTCCACCTGGACGACTGGATGTCGGACGCGGAAGACAACCCTGCCCCTCCGCGCCCGCCGTCACTTCAAAACGGGCTACCGGTTGTGAGGGCCGGGGTTAAGCGCGGTCGAACGCCGCCCGCCCGATCGCTCGAAGACCGCGGTAGTGACAGCAGCGGCAGCGGCGGCGCCGGCGGCGGTGCCGGCGATGGCGACGCGCGAGGTCGGAAGGCTGGGCGTGGCGAACGGTACCCAGCCCCGGTACCTCAAAGGCAACGGTCTTCCTCGCTTTCCCTTTCCCCGCCGCGCTTCGCGGCCTGCGGTGGCAGCGACTACAGCAGCGACGCGGACTCCGCGTTGGGATCTGCGTCAACGTTAATAACGGGCAGGGCTGGGGGGACCGGGCCCCCCCGGAAGACGTCTGGCTCCAGGAGGCGTTCCGTGACGGGGGGAGAAGGTCGTCACCGGGCCCGCAAGCGGGGGCACGAGGAAACCCTGAACGATCGGATAGAGGCTATGCGGGTCGGATCTGACGGGGAAGGACCGCCTTTCAGCGGTGGGGGCGGTGGAAGACGGCCGGGGCGAGTCGGTGGGGTCAATGGAGATCGGCCTGACCCGATGGGTGAGTTTCGGGCTACGGCACTGTCATGTGCTTGAAGATGGGCCTCGAGGTCGACCCGGTTGTAGGGAAAAGCCGCAAGGTGTTCCTCCACGCCGAAGTATGGCTTGGCTTGCTGGGTTCCGTGGGGGGCGCACATTTGGTGTTATTTTTTCTTTGACAACATTTCAGCTGCGAGTCGTTCGGCCTGACTGTTTTGGTACTCAACTTTGCAAGCCGAGCGTGATCGTTTGCCATGCGCGTTGTGCAAATACGATTCCGCACGATGACTACGTATGCTGTGAGTCAAGCCAATGGATCCCTTGATAGTGCGAGATACAACAGCACATTTCCTTTTCCCGGACGTTCCTGTTTCCGTTTCCGCGCGCGAAAAAACGCAGACGCGGACGAGGGCGGTACGACATCTCACCACCGAAAAAAAGCTCGGGCGGGGCGTAACCGAACGGACGCGCGATACAGGAGCACCGACGAGCCGCAGGAGGACGACGACGAAATCGACGGCGACGATCTCAAGCCACACTTCGAAAACCCTCCCTGGCTAGGGCCCTTAGAGGCGTTTGATTTAGGGGGGGGTGGCTCCATCAACCCCTCCATCAACCGCTACCTGCGGGAGTTCCAAAGAGAAGGGGTGCGTGATGAGTCGTGGGGGGGGGGGGGGAGTCTGCCCGTGTTCACCGCGAGCTGACTTATTCGTCTGCTGTGTCCGACAACGCAGTAGAGCATATTCGGCGTAAGTACTCCATTTTCATCGTGTTGTGACCTCTGTGCTGTGCTGCGCTGTGCTGTGCTGTGCTGCGCTGTACTTCACCGCTTTGTGACCGCTCTGCTGTGCTGCGCAACACTTGCGTTAACACGATGTGACGCGATGCGCGCTTGGCGCGGACATTGTTCGCTACTCTTGTCTTGAGGAAACTTATCGTTTACCAGGTATGTCGACAGCGGTGGTGCCAGTACGGCGACATTTGTAGAGGCGACACGTCAACTCAATTTTCGCTTAGTCCAGTTGTGTAGAATGCCGCCTTTTTTATGAATGCTTAGTTCCATTCTTGGAAAAAATTCACCCCACAGCCGACCCCGAGCTCAGAAGTTAGACCATCGCTGGTAGCGGGAGGTACAGTAGTCAGTCCGCGTCGTTGTTTCCTTATTATGTTTCATGTTTTGTGTGCGCTTGCCCTCGGTCTTTGTTGCTTTTCGCGGTGCTTAAGGTGCAATGGCTGTACACGAAGTTCAAGGCCGGGCAGGGCGGCATTCTCGGAGACGATATGGGCTTGGGGAAGACGGTGCAGTCGATCGCTCTTGTCTCTGCCGTCCTGCAGAAGACCGGTGAGTACGCGCGTGAGCGTGCGCTTACGGCCCAAGGCAGGCTCGGTTGCTGTCCCGCGTTATTTTTTTCCGGGACGCAGTAGACGAGCGGAGGCGGTAGGGTGTTGACGTCATCTTCGGCGGCCAGTGGCCAGCGGCCGTTTCTGTCCACGGCTGCTGCTGCTTCTGCTCCTGAGGCGCGGGTCGCTGGGCGTGTGCGCGTCGGTTTCCACTAGAGGAGGCTTTCCCGTGGCAGGGGCGTTTTACGCAGGGACGTGTTACGCCTTCAGTAACGTTGGCAAAAGGTGGATTTTCTTCGTCCGAGCACCCGCAAATGGCGACGTGCGAAGCTTGGTCCTGTCCCCCTATCCAGCCCTTCGGCTCGCGTGCTCTTCGACTCACCCGCAGACCGTGTGCTCTCGCGCGAAACGCTCAGTCCTTATCGGTCAAAGCGTCACAGGAACGAAGCACCCCCGGCGCCACGAAAGCGTCTCCCCGAACGCGGCGGGTAGCGTCAGGTTCTGCAACGCCGAGTCGCAGACGTTCTTTCGGACATGCGCGAGTAGGCAGTCAGCGAGAGCAGTTATGGCTGGCGCCCGGCTGGCTGGGTGCGCGAAGCCGTAAAATGTCTCCACCCCCGCCCGCCTGCGTCCACCCACCCACCCACCCACCCACCCCACCCACACACACCCACACCACCCAATTCCACTCACTCACCACCCACCACCCACCCACACCCAAACTACCCAACCAACCACAACCTACCCATCCACCACCACCCCACCCACCCCCCCCAACCCATCCGCCCACTGACCCACCCTCCCTCCCACCGTGGCCCACACGGTTCCGCAGGCTCCACGCAAGACAGAGACGAGCTGAGGCGACGCCGGAAGGCGGGGCTGCCGGCGAGCGCGACGGGACTGCCGTGGCTGATCGTGGCGCCTGCGTCGGTGGTGCGCGTGTGGATGGACCATCTGAAGCTGTGGGGCCACTTCGCTTCCTTCCAGCTGGAGTCCGGGAGGGACGTCGACGTGAGGAAATCATCTCTTCCGCGTTGAAATAGTGTGCAGCTTCAGTCACATTCGCTTTGTGGTGCACCGATGGGGAATCGAAATCGCTGAAACGCCGGCGGCTAGTACAGTCGACGTTTTCTCGGCACATACCGCCACGTATGGACCCTGTTTTCTTTTTTAAGGGAGGGACGTGGGAGTGCGCGGAGCGATTCTCACGGTTGCGACGTCCGGGCGGCCCCGTGATCTCCCGCCGCCACGCCGATCGTGTTGTTGGGGTGTATAATAGGCGCGTTGCGGGCTTTTGACCGTCGCGATACGGTTTTGTTCGCGGGGCTACAGTAACCGTGGCTCCGTAGAACGGCACGTACGTGCCAGGCTATTCGAATTTGCACGTACATTCAATACGGTTATATGTATAGCAGGAGTTGTTGTAGATATGTATGGCCTACATGGGTACCAGATGGGATCGAGGTGCCAGGTGGGCCTCCGGCGGCTCCTGCGGAGGGCTGATTATATTTCTGCACCTTGTGGGTGGGAGCAGGGTGCCAAATGGGATCAGATCCGGGTGGGATCAGGTCCGGGTGGGAGCAAGGGCAAAGATGGTGCAAAAGTACGTGCAGATCCGAACAGCCCAGCACGTACGTGCGATTATACGGCTGGTGCAGTAGCCGTGCACTGCAACGTGTACCTTTGAAAGCACCAGGAAAAAACGATGTCCACGCGTATATAGCTCCGCGCCTTTGGACCGTTCTAGAGACCGTTCCAAGGTGGGTGATCGCCTCCTCGCTCTCCTCCCGTCCCTTGTTCGCGTTGCGGTGTACCACGTATTGAGCTATTTGGGTCTCAACCTGACTGTTGATTGTTTTCCCTTCACGCATTAACAATGCACACCCCCCCCCCCCCCCCCCCCCCCCCCCCCCCCCCCCCCCCTNNNCCTCCCCGCGCGCCTCTTTGTTTCGAAATCCGGGTTTGCTTTCATCGCGCGCAATATACTAGGACTTAATGGTAGCTTTGGACGCCGGGCGGCTAGAGGTAGTGGCAACCAGCTACGATCTGCTGCGCATATGCGCGGGCCGGCTGAAAACGGCCCGCTTCGACGCCGTTCTGTTCGATGAGTACCACACCATTAAATCGGCGAGCGCTAGGGTGTCGCAAGCGGCGTGCGAGCTGAAGGTCAAGCGCGTCTTCGGCCTGACGGGAACCCTGATCCAGAACGACATGAAGGAGCTGTGGTTCTTGCTGCACCTCATCGACCCGCTTGCCCTGGGAGAGAAGGTACACCTACGTAGGCGCCGCGCTTATGTATATAGGCACGGAAAAAAGAGAAAGAAAGGAACAGCACCGGGGATTCCCACGTGGTCCACCACCGTAGAACTAGCTCGGCCCGACGCCGCTTAACTTCACAGAGCGGACGGGATGTGGTGCGATCGACGTGGTATGGCCGTTCCTGAGAATGTTGTACTTTGTCGCCCATCTTTTACGGGGGTACAATAGCAAATAGGGGACCTATGGTAACCACAAAAAACTACGTATTTACCTATTTTTACCAACAATATTTGGTCCTATTTACTAGGGTCCCCCGTTCCCCGTACGTAGTATTATAAGCCCGAGATAAAACGGTGTAATATGGACGGGAGTCGACGCTGCTGCCTGCGTTCGTGGTTGTTGTTCAAAAACGCGCGGAGAACAGAAAACAAACAATGCTTGTTTGTACACTTCGTATACGAGTCCCATTGTGGGCTACTGAAGCGTTGTGTCCGTAGTTTCTTCCTCGACACCCGTGTTTTTGCTGTGGCCTCGCGATGCGGGCGCACTTAAAATGTTGGCTCCGTGTGCGGCTGTCCTCTTGTCGTTCGTTGCGCTTGGGGCGTTCCGCGCAAAATGGGTTCGGTGAGTACGCCCAGGCATCTCGCCGGTGACCGCCTTTGAATGATGGCGCTACGTGCATATTATCTCTTGTTCCGGGAAGAAGAGGGAGGGGGGGGGGGGGGGGATTCACAGTCCAGTTTTTTGGCGGTCACCAAGGCTGGCGGTCTTGTTATAGGTCATTTGTGTGGGGCTGAGAACCTCAACTCCGCACAGGGGGAATGATCGTATCACGCAGTGTGTATATGGTGAGGCATCCGCGAGGCAGATACATATATAGTAATACCCATTGCTGTCTCTGGAAGTGGGCAAACCAGAAATGAAATCAATTCATTGGAGGCTGTCGCCCCCCCCCCCCCCCCCCCCCCCAATCTTCGCCGCCAATCGCGTGAAGGAGGGCCTAACAGACGCGCGGGACCGAATCAGGAGCTCGCTCCTCAGTAAATCGCTCCGCAACGTCAAATCAGACCATTGGACCCCCCCCCCCCCCGCTTGGTGCAAGGAATGCCTGCCAGGTTGGTGAAAACATGAAAACCCGACGGGTTACCTCCGTCCCGGCATTGTAGGGCTGCGAGGTTCTCTGGTCATGCGACTACGGCCATGCATGACACGAGTATACCCCCCCCCCCCCCCCCCCCCCCCCCCCCCCCCCCCCCCCCCCCCCCCCCCCCCCCGCCGTTCTCCGGCCGTCTCTCGCTCCTTCCTTCCAGTCCCGGTTCACGGAGCATTTTTCGGAGCCTATCAAGCGCGCTAGGGCCATGAACGCTACCGACCACGACCTACGGCGGGGAGAAAAACGCCTCAAAGAGCTCGACGCCATCCGCTCGAAGAACATGATCCGCCGCACAAAGGTAAACAGGGGGAGAGGGGGGGAGGGGCACGACGACGACACGCTTGCTGTGTACACGGTAGTGGGGTGGTGGTGTCACCTACTGTACGTTTTTTTTCTTCTTGAGTCTCCTCACGTGAATAATAACTATTACGTACGTACATACGTACGTACGTACATACGTATGGTACCTCGCCCTTAAACAAAAACGGACTTTTTGACATATATTAAAAAAAGGAGAGTGCGACTCGACGAACAATTGCCATATTAGCCTACGTAGGCACCTGGTACACTACTGTACAACGAATCGTCTTGTAAAGGCACAAGAGGTTTTCCAACAATAAGGCATGTTTGTAATGAGTAGTTCCTCAGCTAAGGAACCCCCCACGCCAGCCATAAATAGTCGCCTCGTATGGCAAAAAAAGGTGCTATATACAATAGTGGGTACCCCCGTTTAAGAAGAGCCCCACCCCAAGATAAGAGCGCCCTATAGGTTGGGTTGGCGTTGGTTGGCGACGACGCTGTAAAACATGCCTCTCACTGCGTGAGCCAGACAACCAGGGTACCGTTTTTTTTTTTTTGGCGGTCACCAAGGCTGGCGGTCTTGTTATAGGTCATTTGTGTGGGGCTGAGAACCTCAACTCCGCACAGGGGGAATGATCGTATCACGCAGTGTGTATATGGTGAGGCATCCGCGAGGCAGATACATATATAGTAATACCCATTGCTGTCTCTGGAAGTGGGCAAACCAGAAATGAAATCAATTCATTGGAGGCTGTCGCCCCCCCCCCCATTCAGGGTTTTAAGCGCGGGTAAAATCGGCATGTTATGCCCCCCGCCTATTACTAAAATAAGCTATGCAGTGCCCACTACAGATCAAGAGCAACATGTAGTTAACCGCTTAAGAACTGGTCCCACGATGTTGGGGACAAACTACTTGGAAGTAGTGTGAGATACATACGTTTTGCAGTTCGGAAAGGGTTACGTAAAAGCGCTTGTTTTGGTTTATTGTGACCGGGGACGCTCTCAAATGGGGGTACCCACCCACTTCCGTACCCCTATCGCCGTGGCACCCATCGAGGGACAAGTGAAAAAGTGCGAGGGGGACGCACCCTACGTGCGGTAAAGGTGCTGCGACCAGGATATTTCTGAGGGCAGGTGGGTGGGTCGGTGGGTGGGTGGGTGAGTCACTTGAGAAGCCCTACGAGTACAACTCACCCCAAAAATCTGATTTTGGAGGAAAACGAAAGTTGCTATATATAATACGTACTCGTACCCGATGTGCAATCAATCCCATGGTCTGGTCTATATATATGAGTATAACATGAAAAATAGTGTATCACAAGAACTGGTCCCACGTATTTTGGGGACAAAATACTTGGACTTGGTGTGGGACATTTTTTTTCAGTTCTGAATGGGTTAAGAACTGGTCCCACATATTTTGGGGACAAAATACTTGGACTTCGTGTGGTTTTTTTTTTTTTTCGAGTTCTGAATGGGTTAAGGTTAGGGCCCGAATTAACGAGTATAAAATAAATTCAATTTGGAAAAAATAAAATTCAAATCCGCTTTTCATTGGTCAACACACGCACCAGCACCAAATATTAGGATCTTTGGGGCATAATATTTGGTGCTGGTGCGTGTGTTGACCAATGAAAAGCGAATTTGAATTTTATTTTTTCCAAATTGAATTTATTTTATACTCGTTAATTCGGGCCCTAAGGAGCCCCCGTCATTCAGAAAACGTTTCAGCCAAAAAAAGGTATACCCTATACCTCTATCGTGTCGTAGCACGTGTCGGGGGTGAGAGAAAGGGAGCGAACGGGAACGTCCTCGGGCCTTTGGACGGGTCAATTTTTAGGTCTGAGGTTTCTCTCTCGCGGGGCTCTTTCCTGTGAGATGCCGAGTTACTGTATTAGTAGTTGGTGCGCGGACTGTTGGCAGCCGTCGGCTATCGGTTCATCCCCCCCTTTCGTCTTCTTTTGTTTTTGTTTTGTCTTTCCATTCTCGTGTATTATCTTTGCCGGACTCCTTCCGCCCCCTTCCCTTTCTTAAACCAGACCCGAGGTCACAAACGTAGCGGGAAGTGATCCCTTGTTGTTATTCACTCGTGCCTGCCAGGGCAATCAGAGGTCTCCCTTGCGGTGTGCGCGCTTGAACCTCCCTCGCCCCCCCCCCCCTAGCAAACATTTCCCATGTAATATATGGAAACAACGTAATGAACGCCCGACTGTTAGCAGTAATTCTGAGCCCCCAAATATAGACGTTACCGGCTGTTTCAGTGTCCGGTATTCGTCCCAAACAAAAATGAAATAATTTCTTCCGACCAATCACAGCCAAGCAAATTGAGGTCAAAACCCAAAAGCCTGAAGCATTTCAGCAGACCACGACTATAAAAATAGCAAAAAAGCATCGTGTGAAACCAGATTTCGTATACGTAAAAAAATTTATGCACAGCAGGCGAGCAACAGCAGCAGCAGCAGCAGCAGAGCAGCAGCCGCTGGAGGAGATGGAAGGTGGTGTGGTACCTCCTCCACCCTCGCCACGCGCGCCTCGTGACGTCGTCTCATTCCCTCCTCGGCGCCCAGCGCCGCTCGGGCTCCACGCATTTCTGCTTAGGGGTGCAAACGTTTTTCGTGATATCATCCAACTCCTCTTCCATGTCGAGCCTCACGCGCTTCTCCCTATGTATGTATCAGTAAATATATACCCTGCTGGTATTATATATATATATGCTTGTAGCTCCGGAGCCAGCGTCTCGGCCGACCGACGTTGAGCAACAGCCATGTCGCGCGCACGAGCGACACCGTTGTGCCGTCGCTCCAGCGTACGTGGTGGTGGCGGCGGTCCGCGGCGTTCGCGGCGTGCCGCTCCCGCACTGCTACATGCCAACTTCTCCGGTGTGGTTGTCCCTGTCCGACCAAAATACTCGTGGTGCTTTTTTCTTTTTTCCGAAGCTTCTTGTGTTGTTTTGTTTTTTTTTGGCGAGAATTGCCTATGGTAGCGAACAAGTGAATTTGAACGAGTGGTGCTTGACGGTGACGTCTTCGATTTCGATGCGGTCTTCGACTCTATGTGCGCTAAAACCCTATGTCATTTTCTGTAGCTACACTTCTTCAATATTAATCGAGTCACTCTGCTACGGTCTGCATATTACTGGAAACACTGAAAATCACCCATTTCGACTGTTTTTAAAGCCCTTCGACGCGGAAAGACATTTGTATGGCAGTCGGAATGTAGAATACATCGTTTTACAGGGCTCCACGCAGTGAAAATTCTCAATTGTAGACGTA
Source organism: Saccharina japonica (assembly GCA_008828725.1). Classification (NCBI taxonomy): domain Eukaryota; class Phaeophyceae; order Laminariales; family Laminariaceae; genus Saccharina; species Saccharina japonica. The sequence continues at coordinate 50,757 of MEHQ01000312.1, forward strand.
TCAAAAGCTATCGTTGATGCCATGCAGTAGGTCTGGTATACTATATTCAAGTTATATTGGGACTCAAGGCAGTCCAAAATGTTGACGATTTTTCAGTCTATTCAAATGTTGCGTTTGGTGAAAATTTCATCTATTTAATCTGCCACTTTTTTGTGGTCGTAAAGCACCTCAGAATTACTGCTAACTGTGAGAGATGTCTCTATTAGGAGTAGGAACGGTGCTCCGTCTCGAAAGGGATGCCTGGTCAATGGTCAAATGGCTAAGGCAAGCAACAAATGAGTACCCCCCCCCCCAACTCATTGAAGCTGTCATCCATATGCAAGTCCGCCCCACAAGCGGTTCTTAGTAGGATGCAGCTCACCCGTCATGCGACTCGGCGAACACCTCACGGCGCTTCGCGCTTGGTGCTAGCAATCAATGTCTGCCTGGTCGGTGAAAACCCGACATGCTCCGTCCCGGCATTGTAGGGATGCAAGGGTCTATGGTCATACGACTACGGCCATGCATGAATAT
>MEHQ01000312.1:52377-77338 GCA_008828725.1 Saccharina japonica
CCTCCACCACCACCACCTCCACCACCACCACCTCCACCACCACCACCGCCGCCACCACCACTACCACTACCACCACCACCGAAGCCACCGCCGCCCCCCAATGAGTGGGCACGCTGAGCCTTGGACCCCCGAGGGGAAGGGGTGCCCGAGCTGGTGGAGAAACGCCTGTCTAGCGTCACGCGATGCGCGCGGGCTGTTGCCATAGGGTGGGAGAGATAAGAGAAAAAGGGGGTGGGGGGTACTTCATTTTCATGCATGGCCGTAGTCTTATGACCATAGACCCTCGCATCCCTACAATGCCGGGGCGAAGCGCGTTGGGTTTTCACCAACCAGGCGTACTCATTTGTTGCTTGCCTTAGGTCATTTGACTATTCACCACGCATCCCTTTCGAGATGGAGCACCGTTCCTACTCCTAATAAGAGACACCTCCAACATTGGGCGGTGTGCCTTCGCGGAGACGTGTTTGGCCGGTGTTTTTCGAAGCACCCGAACCGGCACGTTGCGCTTCATTTGAGGCTCCTGGAAAAACGTGCGGCGTTTCTCGCTGCGCCACTAACCGTTTCACCACCCCCTTCAAATGTTTCATCCGCGTGCGGAAGGGAGATTCAGAATCGATGCCACTTTCTTGCCACCAAGACGAGATGCGTTGGGCTACCAGGGTTTCTAGTAGCTTAGTCCGAACGTTATGGGTAATCCGATCTTGACTTCATATTTTCCCCCGATCTTCCCTTTTCTACCTACTTCGAGTATATACTAGGTACTCATGGAGTTTTCGCTCTCGGAGAGCTCAAAATCGGACGTTTTCTTGAAAGGAACTGCCCGAGCTCTCTTTCAGGGGGTTTCCAACGCACCTGGCCATTGGCTATATAGGGGTACAGGGACTCTTTTTTACGATGGGGCAAGATTCACCAAAAAAATCCAATTTCCCCATATTTTTTCCATGTACTGGTATCAAACAGAGCTTGCACATCTGTGAGTAGTTTCGACGAAATCCTCGATCTCACAGCTGTTTAAAAAACGAATGATGTACGAGTAGTTGCCCAAAATCCTGAATGTGCGCGTATTTTTTTGTAGATCGTTGGTCGTCTCATTCATTTCGAAAAAACATCGAAATGAGCCCTTTTTGGCATATTTATAGGTGCGCTGGGAACACATGAGAGAGAGAGCCCGGACAGTTTCTTTTCAAGAGAACCTCCAATTTGTTTAGCTCCCCGCGAGTTAAATTGCTATGAGTATATAGGTAGAAAAGTGGGGGGAAAGAGCAAGGCCGAACATGATGGAAAACCCGATCTTGATCTTACATTTTCCCCTCGATCTTCCCTTTTCTACCTATCATACTCGTCGTTATTTCTCCCGCGGAGAGCTCAAAATCGGATGTTCTCTTTGGAAGGAACTGTCCGAGATCTCTTCTAGGGGTTTCCAGCGCACCTGGCCATTGGCTATATAGGGGTACAGGGACTCTTTTTTACGATGGGGCAAGATTCACCAAAAAAATCAAATTTCCCCATATTTGCCATGTACTGGTATCAAACAGAGCTTGCACAAATGTGAGTAGTTTCGACGAAACCCTCGATCTCACAGCTGTTGTTTAAAAAAGAAAAATGATGTAGTTGCCCAAAATCCCGAATGTGCGTGTTTTGTTTTGTAGATCGTTGATCGTCTCATTAATTTTGAAAATACATCGAAATGAGCCCTTTTTGGCATATTAATTGGTGCGCTGGGAACACATGAGAGAGAGAGCCCGGACAGTTTATTTTCAAGAGAACCTCCAATTTGTTTAGCTCGTTAGATTGCTATGAGTATATAGGTAAAAAAGTGGGGGGGGAAGTAAAGGCCGAACATGATGGAAAACCCGATCTTGATCTTACATTTTCCCCTCGATCTTCCCTTTTCTACCTATCATACTCATCGTGATTTCTCCCGCGGAGAGCTCAAAATCGGACGTTCTCTTTAGCAGGAACTGTCCCAAGATCTCTTCTAGGGGTTTCCAACGCACCTGGCCATTGGCATAGGGGTACGGGGGTCCTTATTTACGACGGGGGCCAGCTTAGCCCAATTTTTCCATATGCCCGATATTTGTTTGCCATACAGTACAGGACACCTGACAAGAAACAGAAAATCTGGTCCAGGCTGGATTTATTATTTGAGAAGGTGTTTTCCACACTAATTTCAATATAATGACTCCATAATTTATTATTTTCCTCTAGTTCTCAGCCTGGCTTCCTTATTAGCCTGTTTCTTATTAGGTGTCCTGTACTGTAATATATTTGCCCCAACATCCCGAGAAAGTGACTTTTTTTTGTTACGTAGATGTTGAGCGTCTTGTCAATTTCGAAAAATATCGAATTTTTGTATCCCTTTTGTAAAAATAGGCAGGTGCGCTAGTACGTACGTGTAGGAACCCCCGGAAGAGATATCGAATCGTCCCTTTCAAGAGAACGTCCGATTTTGAGCTCTACGCGAGAAAAATTACTACGTATATATGCGTATGCTTTTAGGTGCATAGAAAAAGGAAGGCCGGGGGAAAAAATGAAAAATGTGAAGATCAAGACCGGGTGTTCTTTTAACGGCCTGGTCTTGACTTTGACGACCCCTGTGCGACTTTAGAGGGGAAACCTTGTCAATTATTATCTGACGGTTTTTCAGCAACGCCCACGCGAAGCGAAACCCCAGTTGCCGGGGGAGGCGATGTGTCCAAAAGACACGCACTACGATATAGGGGCAAGCACCTTTTTTTTTGGCCTTTTGAGGCAAAAACTTATGACTGACTACGAGTACGTATCATTAATATTAATAGTATGCTCCTTAACCCAATATCGTTGGAATATCATTATTAATAATACCAGGTACGAGTAGTGTTTTTTTTTTTTCAATATTGTTCGTGATATGCCTGTTAGGCTTTTGGGGATTTTTGATATTAATAGTCGGGTTGCGCTTTTTTAGTTAACGAGCTCTGTACTAAGGGCCCATATTAACGAATATGAAATAAATTCAATTTGAAAAACAAAAACAAAAATCGCTTTTCATTGGTCAACACACGCACCAGCACCAAATATTAGGATCTCAATTTGGAAAAAATAAAATTCAAATTCGCTTTTCATTGGTCAACACACGCACCAGCACCAAATATTAGGATCTCAATTTGGAAAAAATAAAATTCAAATTCGCTTTTCATTGGTCAACACACGCACCAGCACCAAATATTAGGATCTTGGGGTATAATCTTTGGTGCTGGTGCGTGTGTTGACCAATGAAAAGCGATTTTTGTTTTTGTTTTTCAAATTGAATTTATTTTACAGTCGTTATTTTGGGCCCTAATAGTAAGTCAAAAACTGATTTTCACAAAAAATAACAATGTAAACAACCCGACGACCAATCGCAAGGCCTATTAGTACGTATGCACATTACAGGACACCTAATAAGAAACAGGCTGATAAGAAAGCCAGTCTAATATTTTGAGGAAAAAACAAGACATTCGGGAGTCGTTATCTTGAAAGTTACAGTAGTTGTAGAAAGCACCCTCTCTCAAATGAAGAAATCCAGCCTGGACCAGATTTCCTGTACGTACTGTAGTTTTTTTTAATGAGGTTTATTGAGGTTTAGGGCCCCTTAACCCCTTGAGAACTGGTCCGATGAACTTGGGGACAAACTACTTGGAATTAATGTGGGGCATTTTTTTCCGTTCTGAATGGGTTAAGTAAGGAAAACGGAGGCTCACAACCTTTAGATGCTACCCCCAGAAGGCAAACACGGCGTCGAGTTGCAATGTATACAGGGGAAATGTTCAGACGAAGCTCGTTTTTTTTTTTTTTTTTTTAATCATGGTGGGCTTGTACCGGCTGTTCGCTCGCTCTTCCTATTTATTACCCGTGGGACCATACTTATTACAGTAAAATCAGAACAAAAATATGGTGTGTACACATTAGGGGGGATGTATAATTTTTTGGGTTCATCATGTGGTTCTGATTGGTCTTACTACATATGCCCACCCCGCAACAGATGACAGATGGCTGATGAGGCTGCACACTCTAGTCGAGTCCCTGAAAGGGTCAAGGGGGGGAAGGGTGTACTCATGTCTTGCATGGCCGTAGTCGTATGGCCTTAGATAGACCCTCGCATTACTATGTACAATGCCGGGACGGAGCGCGCAGGGGTGTGGGAGCGGGGGGGGGGGCGTACTCATTCGTTGCTTGCCTTAGTCATTTGACCATTGACTACGCATCCCTTTCGAGACGGAGCACCGTTCCTACTCCTAATAGAGACACCTCCAACACTTGGGCGCTCATTACGTTGTTTCCATATATTACAAAGAAACCTTTTGCTAATTTTATCCCCTTCCTGCTTCGCCGCCTGTGGCCACCATCTATCTCCCAAGATAGCGATCGTTTTCTCGCTACTATTTAGTGCACCAAACTGCTCCATGTCACACTCGTCTATTTTCCTCATCTCCTCCTCAAGCACATCCCTTTCCTCCTTGTACCTTTCACATTCTCCCACTATGTGAATTCTACTCTCTATTGTTTTGCCACATGGGCACATCTACGGGGGGGGGGGGTTAAGGATGGCGGGGGGAAGGGGTGGGGTTGAATGGGGGGGGTGAGGGGGAGGGGGATTGAAGTGGGGGGGGGAGGGGGGCGGGGGGGAGTGAAGCGATGGGGGGTTGGGAGTGGGGGGGAGGGGAAGTTGTGGCCACCAAAAGCGCACCGGGGGTGGTACCACTGAAAGAGTCGGGAACCGCGGTTCAGCATAATTAGTGCGTTGGGGCCCTTGCCTGACCTTGCCTTAAAACACCCCCCCCCTCATTAAAGCTGTCTCCATATGCAAGTCCGCCTGACAAGGCGGTTCTTAGAGGATGCAGCTCACCCTTCATGCGACTCGCCCAATACCTCACGGCACTCGCGCTTGGTGCATAGCAATGTCTGCCTGGTGGTGAAAACCCGACATGCTCCGTCCCGGCATTGTAGGGATGCGAGGGTCTATGGTCATACGACTACGGCCGATGCACTGACATGAGTACACCCCCCCCCCCCACTCATGAGCGTCACATTGCGAGTCACAAAGGGTCTAGTACGATCGGCCGTGCACGCTCATGAGTACTCCCCACACCCACGGCGTTTGCGCGTGTAATGTCTGCCTGGTGGTGAAAACCCGACATGCTCGTCCCGGCATTGTAGGGATGCGAGGGTCTATGGTCATACGACTACGGCCATGCATGAATATCGAACTACCCCCCCCCCCCCCCCCCCCCCCCACTGGTCATACGACTACGGCCATACACGACATGAGTACCCTCCCCTTCCTCCCCCCCCACTGGTGTACATTTGGGCCATATGTGTAGAATACAGGGAAACATTGTCGAAACTAATTTACTAAATTACGGTTACATTGTCAGCCACACGACAGTAGGGTAGGGTATGGTATGGTATGATATGGTATATGATATGGTATGGTATGGTATGGCATGGTATGGTATTGTAGGCGGGTGAGAGTCCGAAGTGCACGACGAGGTATGCGGTTGTATTGCTGTTATATACACGCCCTTCCCGGAAGGGTATATGGTTCATCCGCCCCGAAAAAATAAAATAAAAATCCGCCAGCACCAAGGTTGTATACCCGCACCGAGGTTGAATATATACCAAGTTCGTGTAACATTGCACTGATTCGAGTTTTTGTTCGATGTACTTCAATCAAGCCATAAAACGGTATGTGCATTAAGTTGAGACCTTTTCATACCTGTTGACCCGCGCTACGATAAGAGGTTCGTAGCACTTTTTCGCTGAAATAGTTTCCGAACAATCAAAATCCTCCAACCCCTTAAGAACTGGTCCCCGCATATTTGGCGACAAACTACTTGAAATTAGTCTGGGACATTTTTTTTTCAGTTCTGAATGGGTTAAGCCAAAATCGCCCTTTCTTTCATTCTTGTGGAAACGTATTTTGCATTGTATGCTATATTTAGGCCATGGGAGTGCTCATCAGGTATATATGCATAGCAAATCAGTTATTGGGTGAGGTTAGAGCTCTTCAAGTCACCACCCTTTAAAGGCAAAACATGGTGTATACACCTCTACCGTAGCATGCATCTGCTGCATACCCTTACCTTTAAAACGGTCCTGCTGCTGCTCCTCCTCCTGGTTGTGGCATGACGATGTAGTGCATACATACCATATCCCTTCTAACCGTGACCCGATATACAATATAAGGATATTTTGTATGTTAACATTAAATTGAAAACGTCCTTATATTTCGGATCAGAGTGGCACCAGGTATCAGCGCAATTCGACACGAGTCGACGAGGGAAGAAAGGGCTGAACTGAACTCTTTTCGCGATGATAAAAAAGCAAGGCAAGTACCGCAGTGGGGAGGGGGGAGAAGAGCCTACTTAATAGCGACCCCGGATCTGAGTTACGACTATTATCAGTATCAGTGTCTAGTGGAGGGAGCAGGGGCAAGAAGGGCGAAAAGATTAAAAATGATTGTGAAAAAAAAAGGTACCCGCTGGTGTATGTTTTCGCAGCTCCTTGATTGCGACCAAACCTCTACTAAGAGCGTTTTGGGTGGGCCATATTCGACCCCCTATAAATGCGCCAGTTTTCTTTTAGCATTTTTTTTTCTTTTAGCAATCGTTTCTTTGTCCTGAACAGCAGCTTTGTTTCATCAAAGCATACGATGATCGCGCGTTCGTGTTGAAATACTGGTCGTACAACCAATGTTTTCTTTCGAGTATGCTGTATTTGCAAGGCACTGGTGCTGGTGCTGGTACTGCTGGTGTTGTTGTTTCTGCCGGTTTTAGTGGCGTTGAAGAGAGGCAGGCAGCACAGAAGAGGCGGGGGCAGGCGTTTTCGTTACGGTGCACCAGGAATGCCAGGTACCACGAACGGCTTCGACCGAAAAAATAGGGAATTTGGGGCATTCGTATTATTTCCTCTTCGGGGACAGAGTGGTGCTCAAAAACAACTATTACGGGCAATGATGTCGGATTACCGCATTACCTCCTTACGGCGAGYCTGATTTGGCGGTAAGTAAAAAGGATGGGCCGCGGTAATTACTGTAAGCACGAGAATTTCCAGCCGTAATCCGACATCACTGATTACGGGGGACCAGGCCATAGTCAATAGGGGTCCCCTACGGTACACAAAAACCGAAATATTGTCATTTTTTTACCAACAATATTTGGTCCTGTTTAGGGCCCATATTAACGAGTATAAAATAAATTCAATTTGGAAAAAATAAAATTCAAATCCGCTTTTCATTGGTCAACACACGCACCAGCACCAAATATTAGGATCTTGGGGTATAATCTTGGGTGGTGGTGCGGGTTCTGACCAATGAAAAGCGGATTTGATTTTTTTTTTCCAAATTGAATTTTTTTTATTCTTCGTTAAAACGGGCCCTTACTATGCTCCCCCGTAATAACACAGGTAATGAAATATGCATATGGGACATATCAGGTGCCATTCTGGCTGGGAATGAAATATGTATCATGTACGTGCCGGCTTATGTACAAGACCCGTTCGTATAGAAATAGGTAATAAACACGGTTCTTATATTAATGGACAGACTGGTACCCGTTCAGAGTTTGATATGCATATTCATTAGATCAAACGGGAGAGTTTGACACGAATACGTATCATATCAACTGTCATTCTCGGCCTTTTTGTAAGAAAACAGACTTTAAGAAATCTAGCGTAAAAAAATGATAATTAAGAAATGTGCGCATGCAGCGTTAGGCGCTCGCCCTCTACATATAACATACATAGGGAGTTGTAATAAATCCACCCCCTTCTCGCTCCGCCAGAATGTTGATACAAGGATGTTAGCCTAAGATACGATTTCAATATTCTTGCGAGAAGGCTGGTAGTGTTATTTCCAGGCCGAACTGGTAAAAACATCAAATAGGGAAGAGGGCTCTCAGTGAACGGAAGGGAGCGAAACTTTTTGATGATATTTATCTCGATTTCGGCAAGGCCGACTTGAATATTTCGAGTAAAGTCGAACGGGCAAAGCGAGCCCCAATCATCCCCCGCCTGAACGTGCTACGTCTCGGCATTGTATTAAGGGATGCGAAAGTCTACATAGTCATACGACTGCAGCCATGCATTACATGAGTGCACCCCCTCCCCCCCCCCCTCCCTCCCTGGCCATTGTGGTACACCAATATGGAGACTAAGGGTCCTTATGTTAATGCCCAGAGTGGTCCTGGTAGTTGTACCTGGTACATACTACGGGGGACCATAGTAAATAGGACCAAATATTGTCACTAAACATAGATAAATATATAGGTTTTTGTGCGTATCGTATGTCCTATTTAGTTCTATTTACTATGGTGTCCGGTAATAGTATACTTCGTCTATAGCTTTGGTTAGCGTCGGTTGGCGACAATGCTTTAAAACACGCCAATCACTGCGAGGGCTTGACAACCAAGTTACCTTTTATGATTTTTTGGCGGCGGTCGCCATGGCTGGCGGTCGAGTTGGATCATTTGTGCGGGGTGGGTAGCCTTGACTCCGCACAAGGGGAATGGTCGTATCACGTAGTGTGTATGTGGGAAGGCACCCATGAGGCAGATGCATAGTATGCCCATTGCTGTCTCTGGAAGTGGCCACACCAGAAAATAAAATCAATTAATTCGACGCTGTCATCCATATGCGCGAAACCCCGCCTCATATGCGGTTCTTAATAGGATGCAGCTCACCGTCCATGCAACCCACCAAGCACCTCACGGCGCTTCGCCGCTTGGTGCAATCAATATCTGCCTGTTCGGTGAAAACCCGACGTGCTCCGGTCCCGGCATTGTAGGGATGCGATGCTCTATGGTCATACCTCGTACGATTCGACTACGGCAATGCATGACATGAGTACCCCCCCCCCCATCACGATATTAACGGCGAAAACCAAACCATAGATAACTTGAGATCAAGCTGCAAAGCTGAAAATCATCACGCAACACGTCCAGAGTCCTAAACGTACGAACATATTATATATATACCTGGTACTTGGTATAAATGTATAGTAGTTATGGATAGCACATCAAAAGTTTCGATACATCAGATTGTTGAGATTCGATTTATCGGGTTTTCGAGATATCGTATCCATCGCGTTTTGCCCTCCATCCTCAGGCATCCCCGTATGTTATGTTTTTATCCTGAGAATCGTATACTTGTGTACCAGGTATACCGTACTGAACGATTTGTTTTCGACGTATATATCGATTTAATCGATTTTGTCGATATAAACATCGCTTCTTTTATTTTTCGTTTGTCGGTATCGCATCGAACTCGATTTCCCGTTCGATATGCGTAATTTTCATGTTCGGCAACGTGATCTCAGTTTTTATTGTTTGTATAGAATTGTATGGTTTCCGATAATATGGTGGCCCTAAGGATGTAGGTGGGGGGCGGTTCGCCCGTGAATTACAGTAGTAGCATACCATAGATCGCCAGTACGAGTATTACTACAGTAGTAGCCTTTATACCTGGTATCGTATACTGTAATCAAGATAATAAGATAACACACACCCCTGGGATGGATATTATTTGTAGAGCCGATTATATCGACAACAAGGTGGGAAGACACAACGACATGGGCGGCTTTGAAAGGATCTCGTTGAGATCTCTTTCCATAGACACCGTCGCTATATGTGCGTTTGCACTCTTCCCGTTGACAAGAAAACCGCAGCTGTGAAATTCGTCCGAGGGTGTATGTTTGTATCTTAAGTGTCACCATGGTACACCGTATAATATATATATAGGTCGCCCTTGCGAGTAGATGGTGGAGGGTTAGTCGAAGTACTGCGGGTTAGGTCGACGGTACGAGTATACCATTATGAGGGTGTTCCGTATATAGTACCGGATGTTAGGCTAACATCCTGAAATCAGATGTTAGGCTAACATCCCGAAATCAAATGTTAGGCTAACATCCTGAAATCAGATGTTAGGCTAACATCCTTGCTCTGAAGGAGCGAGAAGGGGGGGTAGGTTTCTAACAATTACGTATAGACAGCGAGTGCCTACTAATGGGCTGTATACGTTCTTAAGTTTTTGTATTTTTTTTAATTGTATTTCTAAGCTAGATTTGTTGAAGTCTGCGTTTTTTTACTAGAGTGCCGATCCCATACTACGACACTGCATTTTATTCAACTCGACGAGGAGGAGGAGGAGGAGGAGGAGGGAGTGTCTCCTTCTCAATATTTTGCGATTTCGCGCACCATCTCACCGCAGTCAGTGTCCATGCAGCACATGGTTCAGCCCGATTGAACATGCGCATGTGATTGGTTCGTTTGCCACCCGGTATCAATGTGCACAGCAAACGTTTCTATCCGAGATAACTAAATCGAGATTCGATGCTCGCATTTAATTTTGAAGCGAGGGCTGCCAGAATAGACTTTTTTCGACGGTACAGGGGGGGGGGGTGTACTTCATATTCGTGCATGGCCTTAGTCGTATGACCATAGACCAGGGGAGGGCGGGGGGGGGGTCTCTAAAGTCAAGTGTTCCGAAAATGGAAAAATAAGAAAAATAAACTTGTTTTCTCCTAAATCGTCCTGTGATCACAGTGCTCCGGTTTGTTTTCCATTCTGACTTTTTATTAATGTGAAGTGTCGAAGAAAGACTGTTGCGGCCACCCTCGTTCGAAGGTACAATTTTTCAGTACAGATCAGACGGCGTGCTACGATAGTATTTTCCTCACAGGGTTTGCCTTATAGGGGTGGCACCTAATGTTTCGCCTTATAGGGGCAGCACTTAATGTTTGCCTTATAGGGGTAGCATCTAATGTTTGCCTTATAGGGGTAGCACCTAATTGCTTTACAGGGGTAGCACCTAATGTTCGCCTTATAGCGGTAGCACCCAATGTTTGCCTTATAGGGGTAGCACCTAATGTTTGCCTTATAGGGATAGCACCTAATGCTTGCCTTATAGGGGTCGTAGCACCTAATTTTTCTGAACCTCGTCGCTTGAGGAGCTCCATACTATTAGTAAGTCAAAACTGACTTTTGAGAATATGTGTGTACGAGGCTTAACCTAATAAGGAACTACCCTATGGCCTAGCCTATACCACTGTCCCTAAACATAAGAACCTTTTTGTACACTAATATGTAATACAAAAGGTGTTTATATTTCGGGACAGAGAGGTATACACATACAGCGAATAATATCGTAAAACACATCAGGAATACCGGGTTATATATATACGTATATAGCTCCTCGGTTAATCCTCACACCACTGCAAAAATGACCCTACACTGATTCCAAGTATACCGCACCAAAAAATAAATGGGTGCAGCTCTCAAGGGGTTAGTTAACCCTTATAGAACTGCAGTCCCGTTTTGGGAACAAACCACTCGAATTCTAAGTAATTTGTCCCCAAAACGGGACTCCAGTCCTATAAGGGTTAACCTCTTCAGGATTGTGAATTGTACAGAAACATATACGGTTTGACTCCAATTTCAAGTAATTTGTCCACAAAGCGGGGATGCGGTCCCAACATCGCCTTAAACGGGTTAAGGAGCCCCACAGTCATGAATTGTTCGGCCAAAAAGTGCCTACGTACCCTTTTATGATTGCTTGCACCAAGCGCGAAGCGCCGTGAGGTATTGGGCGAGTCGCACGGGGGGGGGGGGAAATGGCCAAGAAAGGGCCTTCCGAAATATGTAATATTCGACTTTTTTTTGTTAGCACCCGTACCGTTGTCGATAAAACGATCGCTGATATCGCACCCCTGTGCGAACTTAACAAACAAAAAGAAAAAAAGAAAAAGGATGACCGCGTCGTTGGCGGGGTCGGGTAGGTGCGCGCGCGCGCTTGGCGGCATTTGATCCCATTTTCGGGAGGATGAGGACGCCATGTAAGGTACGAGTTTTTTCGCCACTTTGCGCTTACCCTTTTTGTTTTTGGGGACAACATTTCTTGGAATTAGAGTCATGTGCGTATCTAATGTATGTACAGTGCAGTATGTATGATAATGTGTTTTATGTACATACAACTTTGCTTGGAATTAGAGTCATGTTAACTGTATGTGTGTTGTATGTACAGTACAGCAGTGAAAAGGGCTAATAATAACTGTTTTACTTCGGACCAGGCTCAAATTCTTAATTATTAAAAAGTGAAATACGGTTGTGCGTTGTGGGTCAAAACCGGAGATGTCCACCGATATTCCTGCAAGTTAGTTGACTGGGCTTCACGGCTATTCGTAGTTTATTAGGCTAACCCCCTTAAAGTGGGACCGCACTCCCGGTTTTAGGGGAAAATTACTTGGAATTAGAGTCAGCTAAGTGTTTTTTGTGCAGTGCAGCAGCACTAAAAGGGTTATACATAAACACGTTGAACGGAAAACTACGTGTGTGCCTTACCGTTTCGGCCCGAAGGCAGTAAGTAGTACCCACGGGCGTCTCGTGAACGTAAGACTTTCCCGGTGGACGAGGTCTTCAGGGGATGCACTCCTCGGGCCCGTGGAGATGCCAGCTCCGGCCTGTATAGGGGTCCCTTTCGATATGTTTTTGCTTGCGGATGTTTTTTTTTTTTGGGTCTGTGAAGAAGTGGCAAAAACACGCACACGGGAGGAGGTTTGGCAGGCTGTTGTCGGTTGCTCCCAGCACGTTGGTTGGTCGTTTTTTGTTTGTTTGTTTGTTTGTCATCTGCTGGCGCTTCGTGGCCACCGTTAGCGATGGTCTTGTGTTTCCAAATCCGACGCGTTCGTTTTGCAGGAAGAAAGTTGTGACGTGTACACGATCCTCTGTCGGCCTCAGCTCTTGCGCTTTTTGTTGAAAGGGGGTTGATTTTCCCCCGTAAACGCGCATTCTATATACGCAGCAGCTTTGCCGCGTCTTTTTGTTGTAGATTTGCGCACAGCAGCATCGAAGCATGAATCCCCCCACTCCCCCCCGCCTTTTGGTAGTGGCCATCCAACGGACAAGACATCCAACGGACAAGGCATCCAACGGATAAAATATCCAACGGATAAGAAATCCAACGGATAAGACACCCAACGGACAGGACTCGATTGATCCACGGCAATAACACCTCGTCATATGCCGTAAACCGCCTTCACGGGTGGTAGCCGCCACCGCCTCCGCTGCCATCGACCGTGCCTCTGCTCAACCGCGCTTCGTTCTGTTTTTGTCCGTGACGCGAGGGCGCCTAGTCCACGTTGTGGCGGGAGCTTTTGCCAAGCGTAAGCGTGGTCTTACCTCCCTCCCACTCTTGCGCTTTTGGTGGTTCGAAGTAATTATATTTCGTCGCACCGCTGCTGCTGCTGTCGTCTGGTTTTTGTTTTACTTGCGGGGCGTTTTTCGGAGGGGTGGGGGGGGGGGGGGGGGGGGGGGGGGTTGTTTTGCGCTGTGCAGGTAGCGTTCACAGACAGAGCGAGGGAGATCATGGGAGGGCTGCAGCGCTCGCAGAAGTTTCTGGACGTGTCCAAGACGGAGGTTTGCGGCAAGATGGCGAGCCTTGAGGTGCGGGACACTGTTCGCTCCCTCCGCATGTGTTCTCTCTACCTGGTAGCTGTTTTGGTCTCTGTTTTTTTCTTGGGTCTTGGTGTTTTGTTGTTCATATATAGCTGCTATAATACGTTATCGGAGATTTATCTTTCGCCCTCAGAGTAAACGTGTTTCGTCCTGTTATTTTCTAGTAGTTACGTACACGTATGCATCAACCGGACTAATAGGTACAGCATTGACTATTACGGGTGTGACCATAGTAATGAGGACTTGTCACTCACACAAAACCTGTATGTTCCAGTGTGTGTTGTCTTCACATTAAGCTCGTTCTTTCTACCCAACCTCATCAGTACACCCAGTCAGTGTCTGTCCTGATTCCTAATCCTAGAGAGATACAAATTATGTGTTCACAGACTGTGAGACAGAGAAAACACAAAACAAAATAAACGCACATGAATGGGTGAGGCAAGTGAAATGCCAACGTATCGGGTACGAGAACACAACGACACGAGCCAGTATTTTCACCAATAATGTTTGGTCCTGATTGCCATGTTCCCCCGAAATGGTTCTTGTCGTTCCGTGAGGAGGAACTTCAATACAATGTTAATGTTCCACGCGTCGAGTAGATTACGGTACGCTCGAGGAATAGATCGTCTGGATCCCAACGTGCGGATATGATATGCTCTGCAGTATCTGTTTAGTACAGATCCCAACCCAGGAAATATGTGCGTATATACACACTCAGCTTGCAAAAATGAGTTTCGACGAAATCGTCGATCTCACAGCTATTTTTTTTTTCCTTCAATTTTTATAAATTTGTATATTTTCAGATTTATACATACGTTTCCCACCCAGCTAAAGGACCTATGGATCATACAGATCATACAGATGATACAGCTCAGGGATCTATTTGTCCTGCAAAAATCTACATCACGAAGTAGGGATTGGTGATTTATCTGTCTGACCCTGTGCAATGTTTTCGTTCTCCCTCGCCTCGTCAGGCGATCGCAAGCCGACGACAGGCGTTGAGCCCAAGCACGCAGCACCCAAAAACCCGGCGCGCGTAGTGTGAATGACTCACCTCGCGTCGCTCAACGCATGGGCATGATGACACCCTGCCGACACTTTTAGACCTCCCCAAATGCTTAAAACCATTGATTGCCTTGCCAAAATGGGCCGCTTCACCTCAAGCACATGGATGGGGACACTTTTGCTGAAATGTTTTGGAGCCCGGGAAAAAATGTTCAAACCGCGCTTGCCTGCCTGCCTGCCTGCCTGCCTGTCCGGTTTTGTTTTTTTTGTTGCGGACAAAACGACGCGCACTCATTTATTGTTGGCAGGTTCTGCTGGGGAAGTTTTACGGCACACGCGACAAAGTCCTCGTGTTTAGTTGGAGCACCACCATGCTCGACGTCCTTGAGGTGAGAGAGTTGTTGTAGTTTTTTTTTTTACGTCTCCGGCGTATGGGAAAACAAGTGAGGACTGGGCTCCCGTTTCGAGAACAAATGTTTTTTCCCCCCTGCCCAGTGCAGTTCTAAACTGTCGTCTCCCAAAATTGACTCTAGTGTGGTCACAAGACAGGCTCCAGTAACTCTTCGGAGCGGAAGAATAAGAACGCCCCAAGGAAAAACAAATTGGAAACGAAAACATAATAGACTTGAGTCCTTAACCCATTCAGAACTGAAAAATAATGTTCTACACTAATTCCAAGTAGTTTGTCTCCAATTTCAGTGGGACCAGTTTTTAAGGGGTTCATAACTGAAGAAAAAATCGTACACCGCCCCCAACTTGCGCGCGCGTGCACTCCTTTGATTTGCCGCCCGCCGGTGGCGTCGCGGACACCACACCACGCGGGTAGAGCTTTGTAGGGGCCAAGGGCTACGTGTACCGTCGACTGGACGGGAGCACCTCCCACAAGGACCGGCAGGCGCGGATAAAGGAGTTCAACTCCGATCGCCAGGCGGTGTTCGTGTTCCTCATCAGCACACGGGGTAAGCCGACACCGAAAAGAGAGCGTGGAGAACGTTCCGCAGAGTATTTCGGAGAACGTTACGCAGAGTATTTCGGAGAACGTTCCGCGGAGGGGCTAGGCAGGGTGTGTGTGTGCTGTGACGCTGTGAGCCTTAGCTTTGCTCCTGTTCTCTTTTTCGGGGTGCAGCCTTGCGCGAGAGCTCTGATCGGGCTCGGAACGTTATCGTTCTCCCACATCCCACATCTCCTGCAGCATATATAATATTGTTGTTGTTGTTGTTGTTGTTGTTGTTGTTGGTGTTGTTGTTGTTGTTGTTGTTGTTGTGATGTTGTTGTTGTTGTTGTTGTTGTTGTTGTTGTTGTTGTTGTGGTTGTTGTTGTTGTTGCTGTTGTTGTTATTTTCACCTTAACTCATCGCCGCAATGCAAGTCTGTGGCCACAGGACAGATCCCGAAAACTCTGGAGTGGAATTTCTACCTCACGAGGAAAACAAATAAAAACGGGAAAAAACTACAGTAGTCGTACACATACAGTAAAAGCTGCAACAAATCCTATACCTCCTATATACAAAAAATAAACATATCGTCGTATACATTGTTGGTTATCAGCCCAGTCACCTTCGGAACCAGCGTGTGCACTGAAGAGCAGCCAGATGCAACCCGTGGGACTCTCAGAATTGAACGCGGTTGCAATTTTTGATGCCGATAGCCCCCCTCGGTGGCGGTAGGTAACCTCCCACGCCCCACCGCCCGCCCGACCGCCCGCCCTGCTACTGCCCCGCTACCCTCCCCGGTACTTCCACTTTCTGCTTCCCGGACCCAGCCGGTGGTCAAGGCTTGAACCTGGTGTCGGCCTCGAGGGTGGTGCTGTACGACGTGAACTGGAACCCGGCGACAGAGCTTCAGGCTCAGGATCGCGCGTACCGCATCGGCCAGACGAACAAGGTCAGGGAGGAGGGTGTTGGTCCGCAGGAGTCGTCGCCACTCTGCTGTGTGTGGTGCGCTCCGTCCTGGGGTTGCTCTCATTTTTTTCGATTCAGCAGAGAAGAATGCCTCTCAAGATGTGTATATGAAGCAGCGATGCGCTGCTTCATGCAAGGCGGTGCAAGATCGTTCGCAAGCGCCTTTCTCTCTCTCTCTCTCGTTCTCTCTTTGACTTGGGGCCACCCTGAGCGCGAGGTTTTTACCCGGCACGCATCAGAGTGCCCGCGATTTTTGCGCGTTTTTGTTTTGAAGTGTTGCGCTCCTGGGTTGGTCTGCCCCGGGTATGGCGAGCCGGTCATCAGGCATTACGTACCCGGCACGTACATAGTGCCCGCGTTTTTTTGCCGCGTTTTGCCTCGGGGTGATCTGCGGCGGGTATGGCAAAGCCGATCACCAGGCGAGAGGACGAGTGAGCCGGACAGGTAATATGATTGCGACCAAGCGCTTGGGATTGACGGCTTAACCTCTTTTAGAACTGTACCCGCGCTTTTGGGTACTGGCTTCTTGGAATTAGTGTGGGAATCTCTTTTACAGTACAGCAGTAGGTATAACCCATCTTAAGGGATCCCGCGACCCGCGACAAGGGGAAGTGGTACGTAAGAGATCCTCACGTTTCTGCCCACCGTGTTTTGCCCACTACGTACATACCTGGTAGAAGAGAAGGGGGTTCAGGCCCGGGTAGGGGGCGTCGGCATGAAAGGGACATCTACTCCCGAACGCACTACCTGGTATTATTTATTACGAGGGGCCATAGTAAATAGGATCAAATATTGTTGGTAAAAATGGGTAAATATATAGTATTTTTTTTTGTGTATACCGTTGGTCCTATTTACTATGCTCCCCCGCACTAAGGTCCCTTACAAGGAGCTATGCCTACTTTGCAGTAGAAGGGTCATAGTCGGAGGTGCCCCCCCCCCCCCGTCCTTTATGGTGTATGCCTAGCATTTGTTTTATCGTACCTGTACCTAACCTAGGTATATATAGAACGGTTAGTCGGAAGTGCCTCCACACTCCCACTGTTATGGTGTAGTATGTATGCCGCGTTTTTCTTTTGTTTTCTTTTTATCTATTTGCCTCGTATATGTTTTGGTTATTTCCTCGTTCCTGTCGATATATGATATCTATATACTACATCACTTTTGCTTTTTCGGCGGACGAAGGTTTCGGTATTTCGATTGCTGTCCAAGGGGACCATCGAGGAGATGTGCTACATGCGTCAGATCTACAAGCTGCAGATCACCAGCGCGGCGATGGGCGACCAGGCTCGGGGTGGACGCCGCCAGTTCAATGCAGTCCAGGTTTGCGTCTCCACTGTCTGTAGCGCTACGGGAGGGTTTGCCTTTCAAGCGCAGCGCCTTATTCTTCTTAAGGCTCCTGTCCTCACTTGATGGGCTCTAGACCATTGTGCTCAACATGTCAACTTTTGAGAAATCAAGTTGCGTGTGAGAACAGAAAACTTGTTGCGATTAGCCATACCCCCCCCCCCCCCCCCCCCCCCCCGCATACAGCGCGCGCGCGATCGAAGTCTTATACAACACACCCAGCTTGTTAAAAAGACGAGTTTCGACGAGTTTTACGGTATCATAGTAGCTGAGAGTGAGGTTGTTTTGTTTTTTCTTCCAACACTTTTTGTTTTTTTTTTAATGAAAAATTGTTTTTTGCGATTTTTGTCGTCGCACGCCTGCCTTCTCCCTGCTCCCTGCCCCCCTTCTCCATTTTGCCCCTGAAAACAAACGCAGGGCGCCAAGGGCCAGGAGGGAGAGCTCTTCGGCATCCAAAACCTGCTCAAGTTCAGCGACGACTCTCTGCTCAAGGCTCTCCGCATGAAGCACGACGCCTCGCGAGCGGCCAGCACGACCGAGGGGGGTCGGGGCGGGGACAATGTTGGCGTCGACGGGGCGGACGGCATCGCGACAGCCGGGACGGCGGCGGCGGCGGCGACTGTGACAGAGAAAAAGGCGAACAACAACCTCGGTGTGGGTGTCGACATGGCGGACCAAGCGGACTTGGTGTTGGCCATGCAGGGCGTCTTGGGGCGGGCGGACGAGAGAACGAAACCTGGTGAGTTTTGTTTTCGCGTATTTTTGTTGTTGTTGTTGTTGTTGTTGTTCACAGAGCGAAATACGAGTTTCTTCTTTTGCACGGCGCCGAAAGCTACTGTAGGGGGACCCCTTTGCCGAGACCTTAAAAATCTACGACCGAGCCGCGCGTTATATTCTCCGAAAATAATTAAAACCAGGACTTGGTGGCTTTTTTTTGTCCCCATGACGAAAGCCCCCCCAACCGAAATAGGTTGACTATCCCATTTACAAACACCCTGCCGTGGCGAGTTCTTAGCGACGACAGCTATTATATATACTAGGGCCCTTTGTTAGAGGCTACGTCTTCGAGAGGTCGTGAACAAAACGTTATATGTTTCTACATTTGAGGTGTGGTGAACCCGCCTGCGATGCCGGTCGCGGGGATGGTAAGAGAGGTGTTGCTGCGTTTTCGCCGCCGTTGCTCGTTCGTCATAGGTTGGACCGTAACTTGTGTGTGTGTGTGTGCCGGCAGGCGCGCTGTTGAGCGGTAGTAGGTTTTGCGAGTCTGTCCCCGAATTTTGGTGGGTGCGCCAATTGGGTTAGAACGCGGGCCCTGTTAGAGCGACGCACGGTCTAGCTCTCCCATCTTACGGCGTTGAAAATGACCCTGGTGCGCAAGATAGGCGTGAGGAACGAGCGCGGTCGCCGAAGGCTTACCCGCCCCCCCTTCCCGACGACTATCAACAAGTTCACCTCCGCGTTTGCCCCAGCGTGACGTTGGTCCTCTAAATGTTTATATACGTGGGTTGTTGTGTTTGCGGGAGACCTCGTCCTCCTTCTACTGTGGGCTCACACGCAGGAAAAAACGAAATACGATTTCACGCTCTCGGTGCAATGCTGCCGGTTGCGCTACGCAGGGGGGACGTGCGTGATGTGTCACGACTTGATTGTTGCTGTCTTGTACGCTCTCGGTGGAATGCTGACGTTGATGCACGCATATCACACGTACGATACATGTGACGACTTGATGGTTCTTGCTGTCTTACGCTCTCTCGGTGAAACTCTGCCGTTGATGGTAACTCAGGGGGGCGTACGTGTTGTGTGACGA
The DNA here is from genome assembly GCA_008828725.1 of Saccharina japonica. NCBI lineage: Eukaryota > Phaeophyceae > Laminariales > Laminariaceae > Saccharina > Saccharina japonica. The sequence continues at coordinate 71,897 of MEHQ01000312.1, forward strand.
GTTGATTCCTTGCTGTCTGATTATTTTTTTTGTTGACACCGCGTGTAAAACTCGTTCTCAATTTCTACAAATGCTCGTGGTCGTGACGACGACAACGCCACCGCTACAAATGCAGGGAGGGGCGACGCGCCAGAAGACACTGAGCTGGCCGGCCTCTTAGGCGTCCTTGGTCTGGACGCGTACACCCACGACCAGCTCGTAGCGAAGGACGAAGGAGAAAAGGTAAGTTTCGGTTGTTCTGGCCCCCTTTGCGTGTCGGTACATGAGAACACAGGAGCGCGCTCATCAACGAACAGGCGGAAGAGGAAGAATGTGTCTCGCTTGGTTTTAGATGGCAAGCGCTCGTTGCGCTGGGGGGGGGGGGGGGACTCATGTCGTGCACGGCCGTCGTATGACCATAGACCCTCGCATCCCTACATTGCCGGGACGGAGCATGTTGGGTTTTCACCAACCAGGCAGACATTACAGCGCAACGGGGGGGGGGTGTACTCATGTCGTGCACGGCCGTCGTATGACCATAGACCCTCGCATCCCTACATTGCCGGGACGGAGCACGTTGGGTTTTCACCAACCAGGCAGACATTGCTTACACCAAGCGCGAAGCGCCGTGAGGTATTGGGCGAGTCGCATGGAGGGCGAGCTGCATCCTGCTGAGAACCGCCTCTGAGGCGGACACTTGCATATGGACGACAACTTCAATGAATTAATTTAATTTCTGGTGTGGCCACTTCCTGAGACAGCAATGGGAGCACTATGTAACTGCCTCGCGGGTGCCTTACCATATACACACTACGTGGTACGATCATTCCCCTTGTGTGGAGCAAAGGTTCTCCACCCCGCAAAAATGATCTAACTCGACCGCCAGCTTTGGTGACCGCCAAAAAACAAAAAAACGGTATCCTGGTTGTCTAGCTCACGCAGTGAGAGGCGTGTTTTACAGCGTCGTTGCCAACCGACGCCAACCCAACCTATAGATATATCATATAATTATAGGGGGGGGGGCATCGCTCGGGGGGGGGGTACTCATATCGTGCACGGCCGTAGTCGTATCGGGGGGGGGGGGGGGGGCACAACAAAGCGCACGCGTGGTGGTCACTGCTCAGATCGGTTGGCTTAACAACGCTTCCAGAGTCTCCCAGAATACCCCCACGAAACAGATTTTATTGTGTTGTTCGTTGCTCGATCGATCGCTATGGAAACCTGTGTCAAGTGTTCGACCTTGGGAGCATCTTTTCAGCGTTTTGACCCTTTCTCGAGGGACACGCTCCTGACTCCCGTCACGCACGCCTGCACTGCCTTCTCGTCGGCCCACAGGAATTGGAAGACGAGGAAGACGAGTTTGACGCTCCTGAGCTCCCACCATTGCCCACACCTCACGGCGCCAGCTCCGAAAACGCCTTCAGCATCAGCCTAAACCCGCGCGCACCACGCATGGCGAACGGCGGGCAAGTCGCCACCTCCCCGGCAGCCTTCGCTGCCTCTGCTATTTCGCCGCCCCCCAACTACCGCAACCCATTCCCGAAAAGCTCCGGCAAGGAAGCAACTACCCCTAGCGCTATCAACGGCGGCGGCGGCGGCGGCGGCGGCGGCGGCGGCAGCGGGAGGCGCAACGGGGGATTGAACTATACACTGGTCGTCCCCAATGCAGAAAGTTTGAAACAGAGCGGCGGTGGCGGTGGCGGCGACAGAAGCAGCAGCAGAAGCAGCAACGGAATGACAGACGGGGGCGGTGGCCGGCGAGATCGCGTGCCCCGCTCGTCTCCGGGGGCTATCCGTCCCTTGCGGCTCGAGCGCGTCACAAGCACTGGCAGGGTAGATTCTGAGAGGAGAATGCCTGGGGCGATAGCCGCGCCCGCGGCGGCGGCGAGCGCCGCAGCAGCCGCGACCGTTGGGCGGCTGGCGAACGATAACCAGGCGGCAGGGATGGGTGTAGAAAGAGGCCCGCTTGAGGCGGGCATGGCTTTGCCGCCGGGGGTGCAGACCTCTCCGCCGTTACAGGCCCCCGCGAAGAAGCGCCGAAATCTCGATTGGGGTAAGGGTCGAGGTTCGGCGGCAGGAAAAGACGGTGGCGGCGGCGGCGGGGGTGCGAGTGATAAGCCCGGCGGGCGTGTGACGAAGTTGTTTATGCCGGAGTACGGCGGTGGTGGGTCGGGGAGCGGCGGTGGCGGCTGTGGTGGTGGTGGTGGGTCGAAATAGGCGGGACCAACTGCAAACGTTCCACACCGGACAGGGTCATTGATTTCCGGACAGGGTTATCGATTTCCGCATCATCATGTATAGATCTTTCAGAGTGCAGATATATTCCTGATCTGTGTGATCTAGCTAATTGTTACCGAGTGGGAGCCGTATTACCTGCATGATTTAGGACATGTTTTCTGGGTGGGGATCTGTACTACTGTACTACACAGCATATCACAACGGCCGGTTAGGGTATCTAGATGATCAAAGTAGATTAGATAGATCGTGATCTATCTGTCCTACGTGTTAAGCCGTTCCCATGCGATAACGCCACTTGCGGTGCTCGGCCCCTGACGTTTACATTGGACCCTTCGCGCGTATGATTGAGTCCCTTCGTGCACGCGTCAAGCCACTCGAAGCCCCCCCCCCCCCCCCCCCCCCCCCCCGTAGTTTTCGGTGCTCCGTCTCGAAAGGGATGCGTGGTCAGTGGTCAAATGACTAATGCAAGCAACAAATGAGTACGCCACCCCCCCCCCCCCCCCCCCCGTAGTTTTCGGTGCTCCGTCTCGAAAGGGATGCGTGGTCAGTGGTCAAATGACTAATGCAAGCAACAAATGAGTACGCCACCCCCCCTCCCCCCCGTCGTTTTTACATACAGTATTCCGGTTCAGCGTCTTATAGACTATATTAGAAGTGGGCGGCGTCCCCGAGAAAAGGCTACTGTATACTACTGTACTGTACGTAATCAAAATCGATACTTCTGTTGTACGTAATATCACTCGAGGTGTCATTTTCATTTTGATGTTGTAGACGCTTGGCGTGCGAATGTAAATACATATAATACACGATCTGCAGTGTATTAGTAGGCTTTTTTTTTTTGCGTTTTGGTGGGTCTTCGCGGATGGCAGGCGTTATTAGAGACCGCCCTGAACCCCTCGCCGCGTGCATGTGGGAGTAAAGGAAGGACTACTTTTCGAGCATCGCATCTTCCTTCTCTTTTGTGTGTTAATTTTCCCGTCGGCATATTAAATGGATCTTCGCGAAAGGCGGCTTGAACCGCCAGCAGAAGTGAATGTCTGGGAGCTTGGACGTTACTTTTGGTTGACGGGTTTTGGGAATTGGGAAGCAAGATCGGTGTTCATGATTTTGCACCTCAGATAGATACATCGATTCCCACCTACGTAATGATCTAGATCTTTCAAGGCAGACAGGGCAGACAGATCCCTGATCTGTATGATGTTGCTCATGTAATATATGTGCAAGAAAGTCCGCTTTTTTTTTTGCGGTATATACCAGTACTCGTACTTGGAAGTATATATAAATTAATCCCTTTAGAACGGCACCCAGGGTTTTGGGACAACCCACGTGGAGTTAGTGAGGGGTACATTTGGAGTATAGTACTATTACTAGAAGGGTGACTTGACCCCTTTGCTACTGTAGAACTGACTGCGCCCACGAGGCGTGCTATGTACGATGAAGGTATACCGTTTTTTGGCGGAAACGTTTTCGGAATGACCTAGTAAAGGCTAGTAAGGGCCCATATTAACGAGTATAAAATAAATTCAATTTGGGGAAAATAAAATTCAAATTCGCTTTTCATTGGTCAACACACGCACCAGAACCAAAGATTAGGATCTTGGGGTACAATCTTGGGTGCTGGTGCGGATTCTGTCCAATGAAAAGCGGATTTAATTTTTTTTTTTTCCAAATTGATTTTTTTTTTCTTCGTTAAAACGGGCCCTTACAAGCGGTTTTTAGGGCCGTTCCTAACGAACGAAAAAAAAAATCACGATTCGTGACGTTTTGGAATGACAAAAAATCACGATTCGTGATATTTCTTTTCAGACGAAAATAAGTTATTTTTTGTCACGTTTCGTGATATTTTCAAATAGGCAGCGGCCAAAAACAGGTGTACCTGGTCCGTTTGCGGCCAAAAACAGGTACATACTTAAAATCAAGTAAAAAACGCACTCCACGTGCCTGCCATTGGTCCAAAACTCGTTGTACCTGTTTTTGCCTCTTTAAAACCTAGGTATACCTGATTTTGTCTACTCTGCTTGACTTTCACTTTTTTTTGTCGTTCTTAAGACAATCAGAGGCCCTTCATAGTTCCACCCTATGCCCCCCCTATACAAATGCCGACGTACGCGGAGACCCCCTCCTCCCTTCGCACCTCGCACCACACGCCACTCGAGTGAGACACATATCTGCCTGCACACCTCCGCTGAAATAATACGAGATAGAAGGCTCCCCTTCGGGATTGTGGTTGACTTGGAATACCAGGGGTGTCGCAAGCTGAGAAGGGATTATACAGCAGCAGGCGTTCGTTCCTCGTACTATTAATAGCAGCTACTCGTATACGTAGCCACCGGGCGAGCACGAAGAACATGAAAAAACTCTACTTTGCGTTGCAAGGAACACGACAGGTTCGTGGGGTGCGTTTTAAACTTGATTTTTGTATGTACCTGTTTTTGACCCGAACGGACCAGGTGTACCTGTTTTTGGCCGCTGCCCTTTTCAAATTGTCAAAAATCCGATATTTCAAATCCAACGGCATTTGAGGGTCGCAGGTAGGTCACGGCCAGGCCGTGCCGGGCCGGCCGCGCCTGACCCGGCCCGTGACTCAAATAACGGACCGAGGCCTGACCCGGCTTGTACTATTCCAACCTCACGTGCCGTCGGCCAGGCCAGTTCCGCGCAAGGTTCCAATTTCTCTGACATGTCGTCTGCCCTGCCTGGCCCGTTAGATTTTCAGACTATTTTGGCTTTTTCTTCACGCTGTGTCTCCTCCTCCTCGAGATTTCGAGGTCACAGCATGCTCGCTAGCCCGCACCCAGCAGTGTCTTCAGGCAGCCGCTCGCTGTCCACAATCGGCGTACGAAGCAGAGTCTGCTATGCTCCTATACCGGGCTTCGGATACGGTTGGTGTCTGGTGGGTTACGTAGTGCCTTGATCAGGCGTATTTCGAGCCACGACAAAATGTCACGAATCGTGATGTTTTTTTTTTCAATGGAAAATCTGAAAAAATCGGAGTGTCATGAATCGTGCACCAGCCGTATAATTGCACGTACGTGCTGGGCTGTTCGGATCTGCACGTAATTTTGCACCATCTTTACCCTTGCTCCCACCCGGACCTGATCCCACCCGGATCTGATCCCATTTGGCACCCTGCTCCCACCCACAAGGTGCAGAAATATAATCAGCCCTCCGCAGGAGCCGCCGGAGGCCCACCTGGCACCTCGATCCCATTTGGTACCCATGTAG
>MEHQ01001648.1:7525-40892 GCA_008828725.1 Saccharina japonica
TTGTACCGTTCAACAGGCCGGCCGGCCGGCGTCAATGGTGCCGCTTTCGCGCTGCTAAGTCAACCCCTTAAGAACTGGCCCCAGAAATTTCGGGACAAACTACTTGGAACTACTGTAGTCTCGCATAAGTTCGCAGTTTTGAATGGGTTAACAAAACAGTTTTACCGGTGCTACGATATGATGATATGTATGTACCCTTGGCCGTTCCGGCAGAGTATATACCACCACCACTACACTGCACGAGTAGGTACATGGACCACGGCTCTTCACGGGTCATGAAGCCTACCCGCGGGTTGGGCCAGGAAGTTTTCGAAATCTCACGGATCGGGTTGGGTCGGGTCAGGAGGTTTTCAAATCGGGCCACCCTTACTCGACCCGACCCGACCCTACCCGACCCTACCCGACCCTACCCGACCCGACCCGACCCGACCCGACCCGACCCGACCCAACCCGCGAAATTTGATCCGACCCATGAGCAGCCCTGATATGAACTACTTCGAGGTGTCCCGTGTCTTCGCGGGTTGGTTACTTTTTGCTGGAGCGATCGGGCCGGTTTGTACCTGGTACGTGCCCAACAGGAACTACAAACTACAGTATTCGAGACGGGCCGAGCGGCGTCAACGGTACCGCTTCGCTTGCCTTAGTTTCGTTTGGCGCTGCTAACTCAAACGTAACGGTTCATCTACCGGTACTACTGTACCTACTGCACAACGTGAACTATGCCAAAGACCGACCGAGCGGCGTAAAAAGCGGTGCCGCTTCGCTTGCCTTCGTTTCGTTTGGCGCTGCTAACTAAAACGTAACGATTTACCCACTACCCGTAATTACTGTACCTGCTACATACACAAGGTGTACTTCGTATAACATCAAGACCGACCGGGCGGCGGCGTCAATAGTGCCGCTTCGTTTGCCTTTGTTTCGTTTGGCACTGCTAACTTAAACGTAACGGTCTACTACTACCGGAACTACTACTACTGTACCTACTGCGCAAGGTGGATTGTATCAAGACCGACCGAGCGAGCGGCGTCAATGGTGCCGCTTCGCGTTGCCTCGCTTCTCCTCGATAGGCGCTGCAAACTTCAAGGACACGGTTTCAAGGTGCTACGTCGTATGTACGTGTAACACATTTCGCCGTTTCGCAGGAGGGTATATACTACTGCTGTACGCATACAAGTATTAACTATGAACGTACATACTACCTATTGTACGCGGATATCATACAAACTAAAAACTACTCGGCGGTGTCCCGTCCCGTCCCGTCCCGTCCCGTCCCGTTCCGTCCCATCCCGTTTGTCTTCCGTTTTTTTGTTTTGTTGGTTTGCTGGAAAATATCAGATCGGTCGGTCCTCGCCCGTTCCAACCGCCTACGAGTAGCTTAAGCTTAAAAAGCCTACGAGGCCTATCACTCATCATCACCACCACCATCATCATCCGATAGCGTTGTACCGCAGCGTCCGCATGGCGTTTACCTGCGCCCATTGACAACACCAAACGGTGGCAGGAATGAGGGCAGGGCACGAGGGTTAAGGACGGGGATACAATAAGTGGAACGGCGGGGAATATATATACTTCGAAGTATATATACTTCGTATATACATAAGTCTAGCGGGCAGTCATAAAGAGCAAGAGTTAAAAGGGGAAACACGTGGGAGCATTGCTAGAGGCGTGCTGCGATAGGGCATGCCTTGTAAGGCACAAGCCTTATAACGATATAGGGCATGCCTTATGGGGCACACGCCTTATAAGGCACATGCCTTATACGATAGGACATGCCTTATAGGGCACACGCCTTATAATTATAAGGCGCATGGCTTATACGATAGGACATGCCTTATAAGGTACATGGGTTATACGATAAGGCACATGGCTTATACGATAAGGCATGCCTTGTACGCTAGGGTATGCCTTACACGACACCCCTCTGTCCTGAAATATAAGCACCTTTTATACGCTGACATTTCATAAAAACGGTGCTTATATTTCGGGACAGTGGTAGAGCATACCTTGTACGATAGGGCTTGCCTCATAAAGCGCATGCCTTATACGATGAGGCACGCCTTACAGCACTTCTTGCTGAAACTGTTTCTGACGGATGGGGCTTCTTAACTGAGGAACTGCCCTATAAGACGTATGCCTTATTATGTCTATTCTCGTTTATGGGCTGATTTTTTCTCGTCGGGTTAAGCTACACTTTTTCTAAAAAATACCTGGTAGCGTTTTTGGGTGACTTGTTAATAGTATAGAGCTTTGCTCAAGTGAGGAGCCCTCCGAAAATAGCAGGTGAATCCCTATCGAAGCATAAGCATGCATCGTTAAAGGTAACTAGTGCATCGTTCAAAGGTAACTGATGCATCGTTTGAAGGTAACTGACGCATCGTTTAAAGGTAACTGATGCATCGTTTGAAGGTAACTGGTGCATCGTTTAAAGGAAACCGATGCATCGTTTAAAGGTAACTGGTTTATCGTTTAAAGGTACCTGATGCATCGTTCAAAGGAAACTGATGCATCGTTTAAAGGTAATTGATGCATCGTTTGAAGGTAACTGATGCATCGTTCAAAGGTAACTGTTGCATCGTTTAAAGGTAACTGATGTATTATTTAAAGGTAACTGATGCATCGTTTAAAGGAAACTGACGCATCGTTCAAAGGAAGCTGCTGCATCGTTCAAAGGTAACTCGTGCATCGTTTAAAGGTAACTGATGCATCGTTCAAAGGTAACTGTTGCATCGTTTGAAGGTAACTGATGTATTGTTTAAAGGTAACTGATGCATCGCTTGAAGGAAACTGATGCATCGTTCAAAGGAAACTGCTGCATCGTTCAAAGGTAACTCGTGCATCGTTTAAAGGTAACTGATGCATCGTTTAAAGGTAACTGCTGCATCGTTCAAAGGTAACTGCTGCATCGTTTAACGGTAACTGTTGCATCTTTCAAAGGTAACTGCTGCATCGTTCAAAGGTAACTGATGCATCGTTTAAAGGTAAATGCCGCATCGATAAAGGTAACTGATGCATCGCTAAAGGTAACTGCAGCGGTAACTGTAGCGGTAACGGTACGGGTAAAGGTAGGAGGGCCCGTGCTACGACAGAGGTACGTACGTATAGGACGCTCAGAAAATAAAGGAGCTATACACTCAGCTAGCAAAGATGAGTTTCGACGAAATCCTCGATCTCACAGCTGTTTTTTTTTTTTTTTTTTAATATACCCCTACACAACCTTCTACCGTAGCAAGCGTCATAGTAGAAAACTTTGCGGGTGAAACTACTTGGAATTAGAGTAGGATCATTTTTTGCAGTGGGTAAAATGAAAACAAAACAAAGGGTTTTATTAACCAAAAACGAAAAACCGCAAAAACATTAAAAAAGCGTATTTACACGTATATATAAATATCAAATATATACCCGAAAGGGCACGAGTACTTACGTACACAACAACGACAAATCTCGTACATATATTATACTCGTATATAATATATACGAGTACGTATATGTTTCTATACATGTTACGAGTACCGAGCAAAAAACAAAACATGTTTGTCAAAAACAAAAACAAAAACGTACCAGGTACGTACGTACGTACTATTATAGTTGGTACGTAATATAGTACGTAAGAAGCAAAAAAAACATAATTCGTACTGCTATATCGTATGATACGTAATACACACCCGAATAGATTCCTGCATCCCTTGGCGAAGGCTCTCCATCAGCCGCACCGCGCCGCAGGCCCCGTCCGGGTCTCCCCCGACCGCCCGCCCCGTCGCGAAGCAGTACGCGCAGCTCCACCCGCGCCCGTCCGCCCCCGCCGTCGGCATCACCCTCAGGCGCGGCCTCAGGCAAGAGAGGTGGAACGACGCCGGACAAGTGCTGCACAGGAGAAGCGGCGGTAGCGGCCGCTCTTCCTCTTCTTCCTCCTCTTCCTCTTCCTCTTCCTCCCCTTCCCCTCTCTCCTTCTTCACCGCGCCGTTATCCCTACCACCACCACGGCAGGCTTTTTTGGTGGGGGGGGGTGGGGTTTTGGTGTCCCCGGTATTGTGGGCGGCGGCGGCGGCGGCGCCAGCCGCGGGGGTGGCAGGAGAGGGGGCGCCCCCCAGGCGCTGGCAGACGATGCACGCGCGGAAGTGTGGTTTGTGGTCTGCCCCGGCGATGCTGCTGTGGTTGTTGGTGTAACCGGTTCCACCGGCGGCGGCGGCGGTGGCGGCGGTCCACCCCTCGAGTGCCGACCACGGAGCGGTTCCGATGATGGGGTAGTCGTTCTGAAGCGCCCCCCGCAGAAAAAAAAAAAAAAAAAAAAAAGAAGAAGAAGAAAGAAAAGAAACAACAGAAAAGAAACAAAAGAAAAGAAACAAAGGAAAAGAAACAAAGGAAAAGAAACAAACAAAACAAACAAAACAAACAAAACGAACAAACGAAACAAACAAAACAAACGAAACAAACAAAACAAACAAAACAAACAAAACAAACGAAACGAACAAAACAAACGAAACAAACGAAACAAACAAAACGAACAAAACGAACAAAACGAACAAACCAAACGTACAAAAAACAAACGAAAAACGAAAACAATTCGGCAGGGAGGAAGTAGGGGATGCGTCAGCGATATATAAGGGGTGCAGGGGGGGAGTTGCCGACCATGGGGGGGTTCTGATCCCAGAACAAAAAAACAAAACAAAAACAAGAACGCCAGCGGCGGAAGAAGTTGGGGGGCGCCTCAGCGATACCATCTCAATTACTTGAGCCAAGCAACAGCTCAGTTTTTTTTTTTTGTAGGAGGAAAAAATAATCAAGTTCATATGCACCAAATCCCAAGACATTTCCCACAGGCGTAGGAGGCAACGGCCATGTACGGCATGAGGTACATACACCCTCCGCCTGACCCTTTATGACGCAAAAAAGCACCTACAAGCGACCATGTGTACACTACCGGCCCTCCCATAAGAAAGTGCCCCACAAGAAACTCAGCCTAAACATTCCGGGGAAAATAAGAAAATCGACAGCTATTGCACTGAAGTTAGTGTGGGACACACCCCCTTCTCAAATAAGAAAGTCAGCCTAAGCCCGATATCTGGTTTCTTATGAGCGGGCCGGTACTGTATAAACAAAAATCGCCAGAAAAAAAAACAAAACAAAACAAAAAAACAGAAGAAGCAGAAAACAAAACAAAAAACTCCCTTCCCCCCCCCGCCCCCGCAGACACACGCCCACCTTCGACGGGGTCACAGCGCCAGACCCCGCAGCAGCACGAGAGCCAGATACAACGGCGGCGGAAGAACCAGACGCAGCAGGCGCCGCAGAGCCAGACGAGACCGCAGCAACAGTAGGTGCAAGCGCAGCAGGTGCAGGCGCAGGCGCCGCAGAATCAGACGCAGGCGCCGCGGGACTGGACGCAGGCGCAGCAGCAGACCCAGAACCGAACGCAGGTGCAGCGCCAGCATCGGAGCTAGCGCTAGCGCTAGCATCCGCATCGGCACCATCCGTGAGGGCCTTGGTCGCGGGCGGCCCCGCCTGCTCAGTTTCCTGTGTCGTCGTCATTGTGGTTGTTGTGGTTGACGCTGCGGCTGCCGCTGCCGCTGCTGGCGGTGCTGGTGACGCTGCGGCGGCGTCTATTGCGGCTGTCGCGGGGGCGGCGGTTATCGCGGCCGGGCCGGAAGCGCACACGTAGACCGCTTGGTCCTTTCTAGGGATCTTACCCACCTGGAGGAAGACCTGTATAAGTTTTATGTCATCGAATGAGGAGCGGGAAACGCGGGAGGGAGGGGGGGGGGGGGGGTATTGGTTCCTTTTTATTTTTTTAAAAATAAAAGTCAAAATCTCACCACTGCTGCTGTGGGATTTGAACTTGGGTACCAATCCTAATACGTAGTAGCCTTTGAAATTGACCACTAGACTACCGGAGCGATGTGTATGTAACAGCCAATTGTACAACCACAACATCGCCGCAGACTCCAAAACTTCCATCATATATATATACAGCGAGCGTAAGGTGGATTCTAGGAGTCCACATGGTTTTCCGAGAGACTTTTTAGATCTTTGTGCAGAAAGGGACGTCGCGAGCGAACAACGCTGCTCGACTCTCCATGTGTGCGTGTCTGTGCGTACGTACGTGTGTGTTGCCTTTCACAAAATACCGTTACATATATATATTTGAAAAATTAAAAAAAAAAAAAACAACAGCTGTGAGCTCGAGGATTTCGTCGAAGCTCATCTTTGCTAGCTGAGTGTATATATATATGTACAACGGACCTGGTATAGGATACCTGGTGCCTGGTGCAAGCCCAAAGAGATATCCATCAACACTATACCTGTAGGATCCAGGATCCAGGATCCAGGATCCAGGATACACGTGCGCGTGTGTGTGCATGCGCAGCGGAGCTTACCACTTATCTACAGTAGTATTCGATACATGATAAATGGTCGTCACACCCTGCTTACGAGACGAACAAGACCAACGAAAACCATCGTGTGATCGCGTTTGATTGGGTGAGGGTTATAGGTATGATACATACCTGGTGTAATACTCATCAAAGACATCCATCACGCCTGTATATAATAGGATCCAGGATCCAGGATCCAGGATCCATCGCGATTATTTTTACCACGTAACGGTTTTCCGTCCAGATGTATATGATACAACGGTACGTCCTGTGGAAGTACACGACACAACATATGAAAAATTGCAGACTTGCATCGATGCACCTGGTACTGCTGTACTTCATAATACGAGTCCGTCACGACCGTTCCGCGTGCGTATGATACGTACGTACCTCTGGGAAGTGGAGACCGACCAGCTTGACGCTTGACTTGAGCACTCTGCCTACGTTGCGCGTCGCCTCCGGCAGCTCTCTTTGTTGGTCCATGAACGGAAACAACGAACAAACCGACAAACGAACGAACGAATGAACAGCCGGCACAAGACGAGACAAGGAAGAACAAGAGAAGTCACGTCAAGTCAAGTCAACACAAGACAGGTCAAGACCCGCCACGTTGAGCCAGCCGCAAGGCAAGGCAAGGCAAGGCAAGGCAAGGCAAGGCAAGGCAAGGCAAGGCAAGGCAAGGCAAGGCAAGGCAAGGCAAGGCAGGGCAAGGCAGGGCAAGGCAAGCGAGGGCAACGCAATTCAAGGCAAGGCAAGGCAAGACAAGGCAATGCAAGGACAGCATTGCCCCCGCCGCTGCCTCTTCCGGTCTTACATAGCGCCGTTAACCAATCAATCAAGTCAACACACAACCACACAAAAAATCGACAACAAAAGCCCCACTACAGCCCCCAAAAACCCCAAAACAATCCACGAACAAAAAACGCAGCCCAACCACAAACCCGAACCCCCCCAAAAAACATCACAAAATAAAACACAAAAACAAAACAAAACCAAACAGACGGGAACGCCACAAATACAAAAAAAATACTACACACGATGTACACTACAAACTACACGCTTGACATTAATAAACCGCACTTTGAATAGTAATGGTACTAACCCCCCCCCCTCGTGTACTCGCAATACGTTGGCCGTATGGTCGGCAGCAAGCAGTGCCCCAAGCGCGACGTGCGGAGGGGGGGCGGGGGGGTGTACTTCATTTCCATGCATGGCCGTATTCGTATGACCATAGACCCTCGCATCCCTACAGTGCCGGGACAGAGCATGTCGGGTTTTCACCGACCAGGAAGGCAGACATTGCTAGCACGGAGGGGGGGTGGCCTTCTTTTTTTCCTGGTATACATGGGACAGCCAACCAATAGTAAAAAATGATGGATGGGGAAATTTTCGATAGAATTGCACTTCGATTCGTAATGTTTCGCACGTTTTGTGGCAGCCGAAAAAGTGCAGGATAAATGGCAACACGTGCTTACGCTCATTCATGCCAATGGTCCTGCTAGCGATGATCGCGGCCCACCCCGTTTCTTACCCTGTGCCATGCAGGAAGCCGTCCAACAGCATCACCTCCGCCCCGGGCGGAACATGCGTCGACCTGAGCAAAGATGCGCAGCAGTGCTCCTGGAACTCCCCCTTCGCTCTGCCAAAAGCAAAACCAGCCAATCAACAGTCAGCAGTCAACAAGATCAGCCAATCACCGGTCACAAAGTTCAACCAATAACAACCAAAACAGTCAGCAGTCACGTGAATCAATATTCAGCAGTCAGTAATCATCCACAAGTAGTTAATAACGAAACCGTTCCAGCAGTCAACAATGTAACAGGCAGCAGTCAATAATCAACAGTCGGCAGTCAATAATCAACAGTCGGCGGTCAATAATCAACAGTCGGCAGTCAATAATCAACAGTCGGCGGTCAATAATCAACAGTCGGAGGTTAAAAATTAACAGTCGACAGTCAATAAGCAACGGACGGCAGTCAACAATCAACAGTCGGCAGTCAGTAATCAATAGTCAGCAGTCAATAATCAACAGTCGGCAGTCAACAACCAACAACCGATGCGGGCGAAACAACCAAACAGCAACAACAGCCAAACAGCCATATGGGGTAGTCAACAAGCGAACAACCTAAAATCGCCAATCAGCAGTCTACAGACAGCCAACAGCCAACAGTCATCGCCAATGGCAGCAAATAACACAAATATAGCCAATATCCCACAATCAACGGCCAACAGCCAACAGCCCACACCCAACAGCCAAAGTCAACAGGTAACAACCAATAGTCACGAGCAGTCAACAACCAACAGCAAAACATCAACAGCTGATCAACAGCTGGTATGTAACAGCCAACAGTCACCAGCAGTCACTAGCCAACGGTCGAAAGTCAGCAGTCAACGGTCAACAGTCAACAGTCAACAGTTAACAACCAAACCGTTAGTGACCAAAAGCAAGCAAACAACCAAACAGTCAGCAGTCACAAATCACAAACGAACAGGTTTAACAAGCACCGAGGCTTACACATACCCATGCATACGCACTGTGCCAATCTTTCTAACATGTGTCTCTTTTTCAAGATGGCTACTGTACGTCTGTCTCCCTGGGAAAGCATACTGTTTCTAAGTCAAGTACAGAAAGAAAGAAATGTGACTTTTGCTGTCAACCATCCGAACTAACTTTTGGTAGTCATGGGCTCTGCCGACGTATGGGCTCCACCGACGTAAGGGTTCACTCTGGCGAAGAGGCAAGGAGGACGGAAAGAGGTGTTCACTCTCGAGTACCTCGTGCTTGATGCGCATAGCTGCGTTAATAGAGCAGAGACACACGAGCAGACGGCGCGACACTGCCTGCTGCCGACTGACAGGCCTAAGAGTAGGCCCACTGCTGTTGTGGTTTCTCTCGGTCTCCCTGGGAAATCAAGTCATACAGGCGCTTTTTCTTTCTATTAGTTTCGGGCTTTGAGGCAAACACTACGGTAGAATTTCAGACCACTATTACGGGAGGCCATAGTAAACACTAGTAAATAGGACCTACCGTATACCTGGTACACAAAAACCTATCAACTTCCCCATTTCAACTAACAATATTTGGTCCTATTTACTATGGTCCCCTCCCGTAGTAGCAATAGTCAAAAGCCAGCAACCGAAAGTCAGCAGTCATAAAAAATGAACGGCCAAGTACGACCAATCAAACAGCATACTACAGTAGGACATTCAAAGCTCTGCCAATCAATGATTACGGGGGGCCATAGTAAATGAGACCTACCTACGGTACACTCAAAAACCTGCATATTTCCCAATTTTTACTTTTACGGGGTGGGCTAATGTAGTAAATAGGACCTGCGGCACACACTAAAACCTATATATTTATCTATTTTTACTAACAAGAATTGGTCCTATTTACTATGGTCCTCCGTAATAACAAAATTTGGTCCCCTATATACTATGGTCCCCCGTATTTACCACTTACCAACATTCTTCACAGCTCAGGGCAGCGACACACAAAAATTTAAACAGAACCTTGCAAAAGCCTTGGTTCAAAAATGAAACAAACGCGAAACGAGACGGCCCGACAAACAATCTGAGAGTTTTTTTTTATTTTTATTTTTTATTCACCAGTCGTGGCGCACAACGTGGCGACAACACATGATTCACACACTGTATACAACAGGATGGCAACTAACGCGGAAAAAAAAAAGGATCAACAAAATCGACACCCGTTCAAGTAAGGTGGCATACCAAGTGCCCTACTAACGTTTATAAACACAAAACAAAAGGTTGTAAAAAAAGAGGAAGACGTACAAAACAAACAAATAAAACACAAAACAAACAAATCACAAAAAAAAACACACACACACACGAAAACGCAAAACAAAAAACGCAAAATTAAAAAAAAATAATTCTTATATATAATACCAACCATCAGCAACGAAGCCTCAGTTTGATTGCGTCCAAGAAATACAAACAAACAAAAACGAACAGGTGCAAGTTAGTTGCAAAACCCCCAAAATACGCAAAAAAAAAAAAAAAACGAGAAAAAACCCCTCCACAATATCAACAACAAACAAAGGCTCACTTTGCGCGCGTCCTGGCTGACCCGGCCTTCCAGATGACCAGTGCGCCGGAGTGGCAATGCCTTTGCTCCTTCCAACCTCCGGGAGCATCACTCCAGGCAGCATCTCCAATCTTAAAAGCACGGGGACACCCCGGGGAAAGCAGCAGGAGGAACGCAGGTGGGTGAGATGTGGGTGAGATGTGGCGGGGGTGGGGGGGGGTGGGGTGGGGGGTGGGATGTACTCATGTCGTGCATGGCCGTAGTCGTATGACCGTACACCCTCGCATCCCTACAATGCCGGGGCGGAGTGCAGGGAGGGATAGTGGAAGAGAGATAGAACAGAAGCATCGATACCTCACAGGCTGTTTAGTTGTGATATTAATAGTATGTCTGTCTCTGTTTCCATGCCGGGGCTTCCGCACCAAAACAAAGTAAAACAAGGAGCACAACCAAAACAACTCCGGGCGGAAGGGGAACGGTTAAGGGGGGTTGCGGAAGGAGAGAAGAAGGAGAGAGAGAGAGAGAGAGAGACAGAGAGAGCAGAGATAACGTCACAGACTATAGCCAACCATCTGTCTTCACCGCCACCTTGAAATTTCTCGGCGACAAACCGAAGCGCAAGAAAGACAGGAACATGACACCATCACGGTAATCAATCAATCAATCAATCAATCAATAAATCAATCAATTAACCAATCAAGTAACCAAACAACCAACCAATCGGCCAACCAACCAACCAACTGATCAATCAACCAACCAATTGATTGATCAACCAATCGATGAATCAACCAACCAGTTGATTAAACTACCAACCAACTGATTAATCAACCAACCAGTTGATTGGTCAATCAACCAATTGCTTGATTGATTGATTAATCAACCAACCAACCAGTTGATTAATCAACCAACCAACCAGTTGATTAATCAACCAACCAATTGAGTAAACAATGAACCAATTGATTAATCAACCAATCAACCAATCAACCAACCAACAAATTAACACATCCATCTATCCAAGCCAACCACACCCCATAACAACGGAATCAAGTATCAGACGCTTCCGTCACTCGCGGTTAAACACACTAAAAAAAAAACGTTACAGCATCAAAACCCTAAATCACAATAATACGTTCACTTCCTCCCTCTCCTACCTCCTGTTTCTGCATAAGCAACTTCTCCATTTTGCTCCCGCTCCCGGCCTTCTTCGAGGACTTTCCAACAGCCCCCCCACCTCCTCGTCCGCCCCCCGCCCCGTCTCCCGCTCCACTCCCGCCTCCGCAGCCATCATTTCCATCACCGCTAGCAGCACTAGCACCAGCACCGGCGTTACTAGCAGCACCACCAGCACCAGCAGTAGCACCATCGCCAGCAATAGGAGCGCCAGTAGCAGCACCAGTTGCGATAGCAGCAGCAGCATCGCGGTCCATGGCGGCTTCTAGTTCGGTGGGCAGGGGTAGGCCGCACTCGTTGAGGCACTTACGCTCGGGGGACTCCCAGAACGTCATACCCACCTCTTTGCCCTCAGTCTTCATCTGCATCAGCAGCCTGCCGTCGCGGCGGGGTATGGTACGGTGTGGTATTGATATGCAACGATATTGTATGTTGGTATGGTGCTGTGTGGTATGGTATGGTGTGGTACGATATGGCATGGTGTGATGTGGTACGGTATGGTATGGTGTGGTGTGGTGTGGTATGGTATGGTATATTATGGTATGATATAATATTATTTAAAATGATGTGATATGATATGATATGATATGATATGATATGATATGATATGATATGATATGATATGATAAGACATGATATGATATGATATGGTATGACAAGACATGATATGATATGATATGATATGACATGACATGACATGATATGATATGATATGACATGACATGACATGGCATGACATGATATGATATGATATGATATGATATGATCCGATATGGTATCCGTACGTAGTTTTTTTTATTACTGCATCAAGCAAAACCGTGGCGGTCCATTACCGCGGAAGCGTAACCGTGCAATACCGCGACCGTGAGTAGCCGTGACGTGATCTACCGTACAAGATATAGACGCCGAGGACAGCCCTGCAAAAAAAAACGGTGGTTGTTTTTACATTACTGCTGTAACCCATCGCCAAAATTGAGTCCTACCTGGTATATATGAAGGTCACAGGACAGACCCCACTATATATACTAACTTTGGAGTGGAATAAAACCTCATGTTTTTTTCTTAAATACTAGACATCATACACGCTAAACTGAAGCAAACGGTACAGCAGTAAGCTCGGGAGTACACGAAACAAAAAAGAGAACAACGACTTACACTTCTTCCCAAGCTCAGAACGAGAAACCAACTACAGTAGAATGGTGAGATTTCTGGACGAATTGAAAAAAAATGACATACGACGTATGTACGAACGAGCAAGTATAATTTTTTTTCCTTCAAGAATTGTGTTTACTTGGTTCTACAGTAGGACGTAACCCTTTCTCTCCATTCTGGGACTAAAAAAAATCAACAAGGGCTTGTCGTTTTTCATTCACCCGAGAAGGCAAAAATATGAGTTTCGAGAAAATTCTCGAGAAAATTCTCGATGTCACACACATCAGAGAGGTGTGTTGTGTGTGTTTTCTTCAAAAATATACGAAGTACCAGGTATACGTATATTTTTACATGTGTAGGAGTTTCGCACTCACCCAACGATCTCCTTCACGAGGAAGTCCACGTCGTCATGGATGCTGGCTGCGATCACCGTCTCCCTCCCCTGCCCAAAAGAGGAACAGGACAAACGCAGGACCAATCGTTCGTTTAAAAGTTACATAACGTTTTTCATCCTCAAGTTTTGGGACCAAACTGGTTAAAAAAATAAAATGGACTTGGGGGTCATTTTTGCATTAGCAAAAGGGTGAGACTACATAGCAGTAGGTTCAGTAGTTGGGGGGGGGGGGGGCGAGTGCGGGTTAGCGAGAGGGGGGAAATAAGGAAGGCGTCGGTGGCGGCGGGGGGGAGGGAGGGCTAGGAAGAGGAGACAAAAGATGGAAGGCGTTCGTTAGCGCGCTGCAGGCTGCAGGTGAGACAGAAACCGACGGGTAGTCTGTTGCCTCTCGATTACACAAGAAAAAAAAAACGGGAAAGAGAGATAGACCGATAGACTCAATCGTTTCTGATCAGCAGTTGTTGGGGCTCACCTCCCCCACTTTCCCTGACGGGCTCAAAGCGCGCAAGGAAATAACCGACGGACCGATGTATCGACCGATCTTCCGAATCGAATGACGAACCGATTTACCGACCGACTTACCAACCTACCAGGTACCTGATACAGTACGAAGTATCAATGCAACCTGGCCGAACGAAACACCGACCGGCCAACCGAGCAACCTGCCTGGTATCGATCAATCGACATGATTTTCACCGAATTCCCGACAGGCCGAGCGACCAACCTGCCTGGTGTATCAATCAGTCGACCGATTTTTTTTTGCGACCGAAAAAAACAGACCGACTCGCCTCTGGTGGTATCCATCAACCCACCGATTTTCTGGCCGAAGCGCCGACCGAACGGCCGATCAACCTGTATACCCTGTACCGATCAATCCACCGGACTTCTGACAGAAGTACCGACCGACCGGCCGACCAACTTTACTCGCATCGATCAACCGAAATTGCGGCCGAAATCCACCCCCCGCCGACCGACCAACCTGCGTGATATCAATCAAGCGATCGAATTTTCGATCGGTCGATCGACCGACTCGCTTTTTATCAACAGCCGGCTGGATTATCGACCCGAATACCGAGCGGCCAACCGACTAACTTGCCCGGTATCACCCAATCGAACGAATTTCCGAACAAAAGTTCCGGCCGACCGACAAAGCTGCTGCAAAGCATAATAGACAAATCGACCGAATTTGCTACCGACCGACCGAACAGCCTGCCTGGTATCAAGTATCAACCAATCGACCGAATCTCGGACCGAATTTAAGGCCGACCGACCAACCAACCAACCTGCCTGCTGGCATCAACCAACCGACCGAATTACCAACCGAATCACGGGACCACAATATCTACGTACCGACCGACGAACTAATCTACCGACCGAAAGCGACGACGAAAAAATCGGACCGAACTCCACTCACCCGGTGCGTCCACATCGTTGACATGCTCATGGCGCCCAGCACTCGCTGCGCCCCGGGCTTCCCCGCCCGAGCGAACTTCCTGTCGTCATAAAGTCCACCGCCACCACCACTACTACTGCCACCACCACCACCACCACCATCACCACCACCATCGCTGCTGCCGCCGCCGCCGCCACCACCACCACCGCCCTCGCCCTCGCCGTTAATGAGCCCGATGCGCGGAAATTTGAAGGAGGCTCCCAGCTGCCGCAGCTTCGTCAGGCTTAGCGCTTCCTCGAAACCGTCCTTGTATCTGGATCGAGCGCGCGCGAAAAATTGAAAAAACATGCAAAAAACACACACACAAACGCCGTGGGATGAACGGGGTAAAAGGGGTAAGGTTAAGCCAAGGGCGGGCACAACCAAATGTGCTATGAACAGGAGACCGCGGTTTGACTCCTTGGCTTACCGCTCCTCACACTAAAACCAGTATAGTAAGGCAAAAAGAGGCCTTGCCGCGCCTGAAAAGACAGGTCTTGTACATAGCACCTTTGGCCACTATATGTATGTATACAATACGGGGGGACGATTCTTACATCGCTAACAGTCGTCCACCAACCCTTATTGCTGTGTGTGCTGCCGTCAGTTGACCGACCGAACAGAAAGGTCCTGGAAAGTGTTTATAGCATATCTGAAGGCGGTGTGGTTCGGGGATGCTGGGACCATTCTATCACCGACTAGTCAACCGACCGACCGGCCAGTCGACCAACCGATCAACCAACCAATCAACCAGCCAATAACAACGACCGACCTCTGCCAACCAACCTACAAATATCACTACGGACAGACGTAACAACCAAACCTTCAATCAGCAGACCGACCAACCAACTGCCCAATCAACAGACCGACCGACCTCCCTATTTACGTACCTACCTACCTACCTACCTACCTACTAACCGATCTAGCGGCCTATGAACGAACAGACCGACCCATTAAAACGACCGACCAATCAACTGGCCAATCAACCTTCCTAACCTCAGGACAACCCTACCGACAGACCTAAAAACCGTCAACCAACCGACGTGCCAACCAAAACGACCAGCCAACCGACAGACAGACAGACATACCGACTGATCAGCCAATAAACCGACGAACCGTACCGACCAAGACACAGACCAACATGAAAACGTACAGGTCGCGAATTCCTACCGACATATGAACACGTCCGACGGTTTCGCCACGAGGGAAGGGTCCATCGTCCTCGCCACCACGCGGATGCCCGCGGAACCCGTCGCCATCAGCACCGCCAGCGAAGCCGAAGGCGAAGATGCATCTGCGCTGCAACCATCGCCGTAAATCCCGCCGCCGCTGGCTCCGCCGCCGCCACTGCCGCCACTGCCGCCACCACCACCACTGCCACCAACACCGACTTTACTGACGCTGGTCACACCACCGACAGTACCGCCGCCGCCGCCGATAATAACGCCACCGACACCACCAATTCCGATCGCCTCCGTGGGACTGCAGCTGCTGAAGCGCTGCTTCTTGAGGTAGATGGCGTCCTCCTTCGCGTCCCTCGCTCGATCAGACTCGAAGCGCCGCCTCCCGCTCTTTCGGCAGGGCGTGGCAACCGCCGTCGCCGCCCCTTTCTGGCCCCCACCCCCGCCTCCTCCTCCTCCCGCTCCTCCCGAGGCGGGGTCTTCTATCTCGTCGGCACCACCACCACCACCGCCTCCGCTGCCACTGCCGCCGGTACCACCGCCACCACGGCTACCATCACCGCCGCCGCCAGCAGCAGCAGCGGCAGCAGTGGCATGGGAACCACCGGCGGCCGCCTCTTCCTGCATCTTCTTTCGCGCCGAAGCTGCGGCCGCCGCGCCGACAATATCGGCGTCAGTAGCATCCACCCCGGCAACCTTGTCTCTGCAAGAGCGTCGACGTCGTACGCTTCTGACGATAGCGCCAGTCGCCGCTGGAACCACCGCCGCCGCCGCCGGGGATGAAACCACCACTGCTGCCGCCGCCGCCGCCGCCTCCTCCGTCACTACCGGCCCCGCCTCCTCGCCAAGCTGTGGCTCGTTGCCTTTGGTTTCGGCCTCGCCCGCCGGGGCTCCAGGCGCCGAGGACGGCCCGGTAGGAGTTGTGCCCCCCGCCCGTGCGGATACAGCTGCAGATTCTTCGAGCGAGGAGGGTACCGCAGCAGAAGCAGCAGCCGCCGACGCCGCCACCGCCGCCAGCGTCGGTTGTTGGATGACAGCTCCCCCGTCGTATTCCGGCAGCACCAGGGGTGGCGGCAACGCGGCAGCGAGGTCGGCCGCGGCCGCGGCGGCTGCGGCTGTGGCGTCGGCGATGGCTACGGACATGTCGCCAGCTCCGCCCCCGCCTCCCGCGGGCAACCGAGACTGCTGAGCAGCCCCTCCTTCGACCCCCCCTCCGATCTCCGTGGCGGCGCTTTCCTCGCCATCTCTTTGCGCCGCCGCTGCCGCCGCCGACGATGCATGTTTCGTGTTCCCGTCCGCGTCGTTGTCCACTTCCATCTCCATCTCCGCTACTGCCGCCGCGCTCTCTTCCTCCAAATTACCGCCATCTTGGGCGCCATCGGCCTTCATCGCCTCAGTCGCGACTTCCGCCTCCTCTCCCGCGCCCCCCCCTGCCCCCTCTCCCACCCCGCCTTTCGCTCCAGCCACCGCCTCTCCTCCCTCTCGCTCTCCCGCCTCCTCCTCCACCTCCTCCTCTTCCTCCTCCTCCGACGATTCTGTGTTGTCGCTATCTCCTTCCTCCTCCTCCTCCTCCTCTCCTTCCCGGCGCTCGTTGCTGTCCGTGTCCATGTCCGATCCTCCTTTATCTTCCGACGCGGCGCTCTTACCCCCTTCCTCCGAGCTAACATCCATGTCATCTCCTGGGCCGGTCCCCACTTTGGCTTCAGCCACATTCTGCGAGTTATCGTCGTCGTCGCCGCCCTCTCCCTTCCACCGTTCGCTAAGGTTACCCGTGCTAGCGCCGCCGCCGCTGCCGCCGCCTTCCTTCGACGCCGCCGGCGGGGCAACCGCTGCCGCTTGGTCTACCCCCGGGGAGCTGCGGTCTCCTTCTCCTTCCTTTCCCTGCTTGGACGTGTTCGTCGACGCGTTTGCGCTCTCCTCTTCCTCCACCTCCACCTTCTCTTCCTCATCCCTCTCCTCAGCCCCCCCGTCCTCATCGTTCTCCCCCTCCTTCTCGTCATCATCCTCGCTCCCGGCTGCCTCCTCCCTTGCCCCCATGGCCGCAACTAGCGCCGTCGCCGCCGATACTTCCGCCGAGGCATCAGGGGAGTCCGAGCCAGGGGCCGCGGCATTCTCAAACTCCGCTTGGTCAGCGTCAGCCATTCCTCCCCCCACCGCTCCTTCTCCTCTCTCACATGCAGGAGCCGGCTGGGTCGCGTCTTTCCCTTCCTCCGTTGTCGTTGCCGCCGAAGCATCAGCATCAGTAGTCGCAGCAGCTGCGACACCACCACCACCACCACCACCAGCACCACCAGCCACCGTCGCCGCAGGAGCAGCAGCAGCAGGGACGAGCGAGCGCTGGCGAGGCGGTGGCCGAGAAGAGGGAAGCTTTCCCCAGCTGTTGACGTCGCCGGGAAGCCTGGACCGGACCCGTCCGCCGGCCCCCGCCGAAGAGGCCTTACCGCTTTTCTTGTCAAAGGTGCCCCCGCCCCCTCCTCCCTCTTTTCCAGCCCCGTCCACCCTTTCGGGTACGGCCGTATCAACAACTGTGTCCCCCTTCCCCTTCCTCACCGTGCATGCCTCCTTCGCTGCCGCCGCCCCCTCCCCTTCCTCCCCTTCTGCGTTGTCACTCGCAGATTCACCGCTCATCGATGCGATGGGCTTCTCGCCCCTCTCCTTCTCCTTCTCTTCATCTTTCTCCGCTGCCGCGGCTGCAGCAGCGGGGGGAGACTCGACAGCGTTATCGTTACCCAAGCCGCCGCCGCCGTCGCTAACATTCGAGAGCTCAGGGGTGCTCTGGCTCTCAGGCGTCGCGAATGCCGCTCCACCTCTCGTCAACCTCGCACCACCCACGCCGCCACCGCCGCCTTCGCCACAACCCCCGCCGCTCTCGCCGGCTCCGCCGGTCACGGCATCCGCCGCCGCGGCGTCAGTACCGACGAGAGCTCGCTCCCTGCGCTCCAGCCGCCCGCGCCTGCGGTTACCCACGGCAGGGGGGGGAGAACCAAGCGGCTGCGGCTCCTGAGACCTCTGCTGTTGTTGTTGCTGTTGCTGCTGCTGTTGCTGTTGCTGTTGCTGCTGGTGCTGCTGGTGCAACTGCTGCAGCTGCTGCAGCTGCTGCAGCTGCGACTGGGGCTGATGAGAATCCCTCCGCCTCTTCCTGGAAGAAGGCACAGCCTCCATCTTGATCCTCACGACGGCACCCGCGTCGGTCTTGCCCGATGCATCCTCGCTACCGGTACCGCCGCCGCCGCCGCTGTCGCCGGCGCCATCGCCGACACCAGTTCCCGCCGCCGCTGCCGCTGCCGCCGCCGCGGTAGCGCTAGCGCTACGCGCCCCCGCGCTGGCACGGCGGGCTCGCCCGCCTACGGGGGCCGACAACGGAGACGCGACCGCGGCTGACAGTGGAGGCGGGGAGCGGATACGAGGGGGCCGGCGCGGCGTGGGAGCCGTCAGCAAGTTCCCACTGCTACCACCACCAATACCACCACCAACACCACCAACAACACCACCGGAGGCAGCGGCTGCGGAGGGCTCGGCAGCAGCAACAGCAGCAGCAGCAGCAGCAGCAGTACCTGCTGCACGGGAGCGACCCGATGCTGTAGGCGTCGGCGTTGGCGTCGTCACCGCCGACACAGTCGCCGTCGCTGCCGTCGTTTCTGGCACCCCACCACCGCCACCGCCATCAGAAGCAGAAGTCTTCGCCGAAGCCTTCGCCGCGGCTTTCGACGCAGTTTTCGCAGGCGTTTTCGATGGAGTCTTCGCAGGCGTTTTCGATGGAGTCTTCGCAGGCGTTTTCGCCGGAGCCTTGCCAGGCGAAAGGGAAGATTTGGGGCTACCTCTCGATTTGCCCACAGGTGTGGCGGTAGTCCTGAAGAACGATCTGGCGGGACCTTTGGGCCCCCCGTGAGGCGAAAGAGGGGCTATTGTGGGACTGTCCCCCACCTGGGCCTGATCGAGGATGCTGGCGAGCATCGGCTCCCATTTCGGCATCTTCCTCAGCCTGGCGATCGTCTGTTTTCGGTGTTGTGGGCGTAAGTTTGTCGTCGTCGGGTGGGCGACGGAAAAGTCAGGACAGTAAGAGAGACGACCATGAGACAAATGGGGGGGGGGGGGGGGGGGGGGGGGGGGGGGCCGGGGGGTGGGGGGGGTGTACTCATATGTCGTGCACGGCCGTAGTCGTATGACCATAGACCCTCGCATCCCTGCAATGCCGAGACGGAGCACGTTGGGTTTTCATCACCCAGGCAGACATTACTTGCACCAAGCGCCAAGCGCCGTGCGGGGCGGGGGGGCACTCCTCATGTCATGCATGGCCGTAGTCGTATGACCATAGACCCTCCCATCCCTACACTGCCGGGACGGAGCACGCCGGGTTTTCAACGACCAGGCAGACATTGCTTTCAGCAAGCGCGAAGCACCGTGAGGTGTTCGGCGAGTCGCATGAAGGGTGAGCTACATACTGTAGCTGCATCCTACTGTACTAAGAACCGCTCGTGAGGCGGACTTTCTTGCATACGGACGACAGCTTTCAACTACTCGTACAGTAATTGGTTTGTTTTTGGGTGTGCGGGGGAAGGGAGAAAGAGACAGTTGACAAATAAAACAATAAAATGAACACAATAGCAAACACAATACACAAAAAAAAAACAGAAAAAAACACTCGCGCACGCACGCACAACAACACCCGTCCACGAATCCCTTCAGCCAGCCTATCAACGAGGTAGCCCCCAGCACGTATCGTACGCCGTGAAGCTACCAAAAAACGAATATTTTACAGCAGCAGCAGCAGCAGCACCTATACGGATCCAACACGTCGTCACCCTCGAAGAAGGCACAGCTCGGAAACAAGCACCGCCGCCGCCGCCACCACCACCACCGCCACCACCAGTCGCATTCATGACTTGGCCTAGCTTCAACAAAATGGTCGACAAATCAACAGTACAGCAGTATGACAACTCTTCAGCACGTCTGTCTTCCTTCTACAACAAAATTCCCAGAAATTCCCATACGGTCGTGTTTCAAGGGTTAGGGTTAAAGTCAAAAGTGTACTTCAACCTTTTTATCGAAGCCGCGCCAAGTCGTATAAGCGGCTCGTCACGGGTTACGGGTACAGGGTTCATGGGGTTTAAAGCCAAGGCAAGTGCCAGGGTATGTTTCAAGTGCCGATGCTATCGAAGCTGGGGTCAAAGTCAATACCGCCACCACCAACACGAACACCACCAACACATCGACACCACTAACGCCGACACCAACACCACCACCACCATCACCACCACCACCACCACCACCACCACCGCCGACGCCACCACTACCGCCACCGCCGCCCACCCCACCTGTCTGACCGAGTCGAAGAAGTCCTTGCGCACCGACTTCCCCTTACCCCTGTTGATCCCGGGAGGGAAGTAGTATCGGGCGTGCCGACCGGCCTGGATGACGTGGGCTAGGTGCCATCCGTCGTACACTGCAAAGGGTGTACACGCGTATGTACGCACGCAGGAGGGGGGGTTGTGCGTGTGTGGGAGGGGGTAGGGATCGGAGTGCAGGGGGGAGGGAGGGGTGTAACTCATTCGTGTAGGGGGGGGGGGGGGCTCATGCGTGCGGGCCTCGCTAGATCGTACACCTGTGTTGCACTGCCCACAAAATAATCGTGATTTGGCCAAATCTACTTTCAGCAATCGACAACTGGAACAACAATACCCCTGTTTTTTTCCTAGTGGGAAAATTGCAATCCACCACAGCTCCATCAATATCGTCGATCCGGATATCTCCCGCCCCTCAAAATACTCCTTGACGCACCCACAGCAGTGTGGCAAAGTGGCAGCCGATTCGGTGCCCTCTACGGTGCGCGACCTCGTCGCTGAAGTTTGAAAATGTGGTTCCAGGTCGTTTTTCTTGTACTGTAAACAAGTTGTTTTTTACATGCTCAAAACGCATATTTTCCTCAAAAATATGAATACGAGTACTCGTATACAGCAGGAAATAAATGACTGCGTTTTTGTACACGTTTCTTTGATTTTTGAGGCACACTTCTGAGGCCGATTACGCCGTCTGTAGGATCGATCCCGATATCTCCCGCCCCTGAAAACCTTCCTTGCATATATACACGGGCACAGGAAGAGTTCTGGGCGATTTCGTCCACGGCTTCCACCGCGACCTCGGCCGTGAAGATTGCCTAAACAGGCGGCGTAATTGCTTCGACCGAAGCTGCTACTGCTTCCATCTGCAGGAAACTGAATGAATCCAACTTCTAGGAGGATCAAGCACCATCAAGCTACCGAGCAGGCTCTACCATGACTTGATGGAGTTGCTCTGCGTGTGGTGTGTCATTTGGAGGCTTCTGTGGGGAGCACGGTGTCTGTGAAAAGGGCCTTGTTTGGGGCTGATATTGACCCAACCCCGTTTTCCACAAATCAGGCGTTATCTGAAAGTACTTTTTTCTCACTTTGTGGGCAGTGCAACACAGGTGTGTACACCGTGCAATACGAACGAAAACACTACGAAGTGTACACATAATATATACCACGTATCATATATACACACGAGAAAAATTACGAAAAGACCTATGTACGTGCCTGGTGTGAGAGTGCCAGGTACACACGAAGTACAAACATTATGTACACACTAAACACATGACATATACAAACACGTGAACACATCACATACGAAGTATAGACACAAAACACGCATCACTCATTCAAACACACAAAACACACCACATCACACACATACAAATACACCATACGAACAACATATACAAACAAGCAAAAAACACGCAAAATACAAAGCAAATTCGAAAAAAAAAAACTACTGTAGGTACATCCTACGAACTACGAAGAATATTCATCAAACACAACACACCAACCATCTGACCAACTAACCAACTAATCAATCAATCAATCAAGCCATCAATCAAACAATCTATCTATCGACCAACCAATCAATCAATCAACCAACCAATCAGTCAAGCAACCAGCCGACCAACCACCCAACCGAGGCGCGGGCAGGACTCACGCAGGGGGGGCCAGATGTCGGTCCAGAAAGCTTGGCGCAGGATTTCGATCTGCTGCTCCAAGTTCAGCCGGCGACGTTTCACCTTGCTCGCCTTTTCGCCAGCCTCGCCCTCGCGCGACCCGCCTCCCTTCTTGGGGAAGAACAACTGTAATTCGCCGCACCACGCGCGAGAAATCGCAAAACAAAAAAACCGACAATCGACGATCGAGCCGGGCCGGGTCGGGCCGCGTCCGAACGGGGAAGGGGGGAGTGGGGAGGCGTGAAGCAGCACAACAAGAAAAACAAAAAAAGAAGACACCGCAGTAGGACACGGGAACAGGGGGTGTGGTGGGGAGCAAAGGCAATGGCAGGTAGAGGAGGAATAGGGGAGGGGGAAGGGGAAAGGGGAATGGGGAGGGGGGGGGATAATCCGACGAAAACACGGCGACAAGGCAACGTATTTCTACCACACACATAAATTCAACTGTAATAATGTAAAGCCTTAGCAGAGCTTCCACGAGACGCAACAGCCAGAAGAGGAACCCAGTACATAAGAGGTTGTTGGAATTCTCCCCTCTCAGCTTCACGCAGCTATGATTCCAGAAAGAGACGCATACCGCAAACTGCGACACCCCCCCCCCCCCCTGGTCGGTAAAAACCCGACGTTGCTTCGTCTCGGCTATTGTAGGGATCGCGGGTCTATCGCCATACGACTACGGCCACTGCATGACATGGCATTGACATGAGTACCTGACCCCCCCCCCCCCCAGCTTTCGCCTCCCAACAAACAACAAGACCTCTGCGGCCTTCTTATCGTAGAGCTGCCTCGCCGGGGTCGCGCCTATCCAGGCCGACATCCCCGCCGCCTCGGCCGCCGCCGCCGCCGCCATTGCCAGCTTCTGCGCCGCCTCCGCCGGGGGGGCCTTGTCCTTCCTAGCCTTATCGTACGCCCTCTGTGCCGACATCGCAGTAGCGGCCTTCCGCGACTTGATCCGCACCCGCTTCTCCGCCGAGACAGACATCAACTTGTTCGCGGCCTGAGCCTGCGGAAATTCTCCCTCCTCCCCTTCCCCCGGCCCTCCCGCCGCCTCCTCCTCCTCCTCCTCCCCTCCTGCTCCTTCTCCTTCGTTCTCGGCTTTCCCTTTCCCCTTCCCCTTCCCCTTCCCCTTTTTTTTGCCACCTTTCCCCGAAGCGGAATCCTCCGCGGCTGAGGACTCCCCCCCTCCCCCCCCGGAACCGATCCCGGAACCGGACCCGTAACCACCTGAACCGGCTGCTGACGATTGCGCCAATGCTTCTGCTTCTGCAGCAGCAGCAGCAGCGGCCGCTTTCCTAGCCCTAACCTTAGCTACTCGGGCCGAGCAAGCGGAGGTGGGGGGCGGGGGCGAGGCAGCCGCGGCGGTTGTGGCACCGGCGGCGGCGGCGGTAGTGGTGGAGGCGGTCGTTCTGGCGCGCTTCGCACTGGGGACGGTGCTCGCCGCGGGTGCTACGGGGGAGGGCGGGACGGCGGCGGCGGCCGCGGCGGCCTCCGCAGCTGCCGCAGCAGCAGCCGCGGCAGCAGCGGCGGCGGTCTTGGCAGCCGCAGCAGCGGTCTTGGCAGTAGCCGCAGCGGTCCTAGCATTAGCGTTGGCGGTGGCCGAGGCAGCGGCGGCGGCTGCCGCCGCCGCGGCCTTTCTCGCCGCTACCGCCGACTTTCTAGGGGTCGGTGTGGAGGGGGCGGCAGCTTTAGAGTCGGCGGATGCAGCCGCGGCAGCGAGCGAGGCGGCCACAAGGTTAGCCTTGGCCGAGGCCGTCAGCCTTTGCCCGTTCGCCGGTAGAAACTGGAGGGTTGAGTGCATTTCGACCGGGCGCAGACGACCGTGACGCGCCAACGAGAGACACAGGAGACCACAGATGGCGTGGGAGCGGTAGGGGTGTAGGTGGGGTGGGGGTGGGGGGAGATTATATAGTGACAAGGGGAAGTGGTGTATAAGTTAAACATAGTGCTGAATACTGTTTAGCGTTGAAGGAGGGGGTGGTTTTCTGGGCAGAGGGGGGGGGGGGGGGCGACTCATTTGTTGACTGCCTGGGGGGGCGTACTCATTTTTTGCTTGCTTAGTCATTTGACCATTGACCACGCATCCCTTTCGAGACGGAGCACCGTTCCTACTCCTAATAGAGACAC
The DNA here is from genome assembly GCA_008828725.1 of Saccharina japonica. NCBI lineage: Eukaryota > Phaeophyceae > Laminariales > Laminariaceae > Saccharina > Saccharina japonica. The sequence goes on from MEHQ01001648.1 coordinate 32,407, forward strand.
CTCCAACACTTGGGCGCTCATTACGTTGTTTCCATATATTACAAATAAATTTTTGCTAATCTTATCCCCTTCCTGTTTCGCCGCCTGTGGCCACCATCTATCTCCTAAGATAGCGACGTTTTCTCGCTACTATTTAGTGTACCAAACTGCTCCATGTCACACTCGTCTATTTTCCTCATCTCCTCCTCTAGCACATCCCTTTCCTCCTTGTACCTTTCACATTTGAAGACCCCGGGGGGGGGGTTTGAAAAAATAAACGGACCTTCTGGGTATATGTCAACGGCGCAAGCGCGGTAGCACAGGAGCACAGAAAATTGCCACTCAAACTCAAAAGCGAGAACCCAAGGCAGTGCGCCGGCGTGCCTACGACAAAAGACGTAACGCCTTCCAACAGGGACGTTACAATGGGGTAACAACCAGTATCGACAGGCACCGTGAGGCGAAACACAAAAATGGGCGGACGAAGGAATGAACACCACAACTTGTTGTTCGCGAAAAATAGAAAATAGGCGGACAAAGCAATAAACTCCACAACTTGTTGTTGTTGTTGTTGTTGTTGTTGTTGTTGTTGTTGTCTGTTGTTTGTTGTTGGTAGTTGTTGGTAAGTAGTAGTAGTAGTAGTAGTATAAGTAGTAGTAGTAGTAGTAGTAGTAGTAGTAAGTTTAATAGAGGTAGTAGTAATAGTTGTTGTTGTTGCCATGTCAACGATTCATTTTATATACAAGCTGGGTCAAGTCGTAAACAAGCAAAAGACATCCCATTTGTTTTGCTAACCTTCACGACAGTGCCTTCCCACATGCCATCTACCCCGAAGTTCTGCATGAAGTGGGATCCAATCACCGAGCCGACCATGAGAGAGCCTCGAACGCCTGGCTGCGACATCTGTTAGATAGCGGTCGCATCGGAGAGAGCGATGGGGGGGAGGAGCGGGGGGCGGGGGGGTGTGGAGTCAGGGGGCACGCGGGGGGTTACTAACATTCATGCATGGCCGTAGTCGTATGACCATGGACCCTCGCATCCTTACAATGCCGGGACGGAGTGGGGGGAGGGGGGGGGTTGGGTTCACTCGCGCCGTGCTCAAACATTTCACAGAGGTGTTTCGAGTTGCGGTATACTGGTATATATTGTCCGTTGCTTAGTTGCCTCGGGGTAGGTGAAGAGGAGACGGTCCTGGTCTCTTGTGAAAAACGCTTGGCCATCTCTCGCCCACCCTCTTTCTCCCCCTCCCTCTCTCCCTGTGTGTATGCGTTGCTCTCTGTCGGCGTGTCTCTGTGCCTGCATTTTATTGTGTTTATGATATTCTGTCCTTATGTCTGTCTGTCTGTCTGCCCTCCTCTCCCTTTCTGTCGGCGTGTCTTTCTGTGTCTGCAAATTCTGTACTTCTGTCTCTCTGTCCGTCTGCCTGCCTGTCTCCCTCTCCCTCTCTTTCTCTACCCCCCTCCCCCGTCGATGGGCATACGACTACGGCCATGCATGATAATGAGTACCCCCCCCACCCCCTCCTCCGTCCCACATCAACAATAACATCAACAACAGCAACAATCCCAATTTTGGCAGAGACGATTACAACGCCATTGCCACTTCCGTGTCTATCATCCCCTTCCCATTTTCCGCTACCAAGTCATTTCCACTGCTCCATTATCATTCCTATTCCCATCTTCAGTCCCATGGCCATTTCAAAATCAAGTCCTATCCCCACTCCCAGTTTCATTCCCATTCCAACTCCCATCCCCACCCCTAATCCCATTCCCATTTCCACCTGCGTTCTCATTCCCACCACCCATTCTCAGTCTCACTCCCATCTCCCCTCCCAATGCCATTATCAATCCCATCCCATCCCTACTCCGAATCCCAATCCCACCCCCAATCTCATTCCCAATCACAACCAATTCAAACCTCATTCCCAATCCCCTTCCCAGTCCCATTCCCATCTTCGCGCGCACCTCGATCGCCGGTGCCTCCACGCCCGCCGCAGCAAGCAGGCTACTAGCGGCGTGAACTCCGCCCCCACCCCCCCCTCCCCCCCCGCCTCCCGCTGAGGCCGCCGCCGCAGCAGCAGCCGCAGCCGCCGCTGCCGACGCCACCTCCTCGGCAGCAGCTGCCTCCGCCTCGGCCGCCTTCCTGATCTGGGTAGCTGCGGCGGCCGCGGCGAAGGGGGGTCGCCCGGTCGGGGGGGGGACAGCGACGGGCTGAACCCGGTCGTGGAAAAGCCTCGCGACGATCTCGTAGCGGACGAAGCGAGCGCGCCAGCCGCAAGCCTCGTGAATGTCCCGCATCATGCGCTCCGGCAGGTCCACCTCGATGTGAACAGCGAACCGGGCGGAGGGGAAGTACCTGCGCGAAACAAACCAAAATATATATAATACGTGTATATTTATAAGAAGACAAGACAAGATACAGCCAGGCAACCGAAGAGGGCGGCGGCGGCGGGGGTGTACTTCATATTCATGCATGGCCGTAGCCGTATGGCCATAGACCCTCGCATCCCTACCATGCGGCGGCGGCGGTGGCGCGGCAGGGGGGGGGTACTCATGTCGTGCACGGCCGTAGTCGTATGACCATAGGCGGCGGCGGGGGGGGGGTTCAGGGGGTGGGGTTTGGGGATCCAGAGTCAGGGGATAAGGGTCAGGGGTTGGGTATCAGGGGACGGAGGTTGGGGGTTGAGTGTCGGGGGTTGGGGGTTGTCGGTGGTTGATGGTCGGTCGGTCGGTCGGTCGGCGGTCGGTCGGAGGGGGGGGGTGGTCTCACCTGTGCATGGTCGAGACGAAGTGGCAGGCGCGGTTGTGACGGCGCTCGAGCGTGAGGTATTCCTCGTGCTCCGCCGCGTAGCCGCCGCCGATGATTCTCTCGTCCTCGCCGACGCAGGCGGCTGTGGGCGGGGAGTAGACCGATATAGAGAATAGTATGGCCTCCTCCACTTCCGCCATGGAAACCTTTTTTCGTTCGGTCGAAAGTTCCGAAGGGCGAGATGTGCGGCCAGAGCGTGCGTTTCGGTTGGAGAAGAAGGCGTGTAAGCGTGGGAGGGGACAGCGGTGGCGCCAGACGGGGAAGGGAAGGGGAGGGGTGGGCATGGAAGGTGGGCAGAGGGATAGAGACAGCTTTTATTCACACTCCATACGACATAGGTAGAAAGAACGGTTTAAGGTGAACAACACGCACACGCACACATGTCATATGCATCGCAAATGTTTGCCTCCAGCGGCCCCAACGCGATGTATGTACGAGTATCACTCATCTCTGTATCGTAGTTGTGACTACTCGTACAGAAGAGAGAGTTGGTATATAGGATACCAGTATGTACATACGCACCAGGTACGAGTGTCTCTACCAAAAACCAGCACGGACACTGCCTGTATGTGCTGGGTGTCGATGGGTAAAAATAGCGGTTTAGTGCGAAGAACACGCGCACACACTCGCGGGGTGCGGTTTCCGGCGGCCCTCCGGGGGGGCTCCGGAGGCCCTTCGGGGCCCCGGGGAGCTGCCGCAACACGCAACACGCGCCGCAGACCCAATCAGGTACGCTCTGAGTGCAACTACAGTAGTAGTAGTAGTAGTAGTAGTGGTAGTAGTAGTAGTAGTATCGTGACTACGAGTACTTGCACCTTGCCATGGGGACTTGTGCCGCAGCGTCGTGTTCTACTGGCGGCTGGCTGGTACGCGTGTTAATGTGGTGTATGTACCCTGGCGACTCTACTCGTACGTACGAGAGAAATCTGCGCTCTTGCTGGAGTGGAAAAGGCTCCGAGTAAACGGCTACGAACCCGTTGCATTATTTATATTATAATATAGGGCAGAGGCCAAAAAAAGGTATACCTGGTCCGTTTGCGGCCAAAAGCAGGTACATACTTAAAATGAAGTAAAAAACGCACTCCACGTGCCCTGCCATTGGTCCAAAACTCGTTGTACCGGTTTTTGCCTCTTTAAATGCCAGGTATACCTGATTTTGTCTACTCTGCTTGACTTTCACCTTTTTTTTTGTCGTTTTTAAGCCAACCAGAGGCCCTTCATAGTTCCACCCGATGCCCCCTATACAAATGCCGACGTACGCGGAGACCCCCTTCTCCCTTCGCACCTCGCACTACACGCCACTCGAGCGACAACACACAAATCTGCCTGCACACCTCCGCCGAAATAATACGAGATAGAAGGCTCCCCTTCGGGATTGTGGTTGACTTGGAATACCAGGGGTGTCGCAAGCTGAGAAGGGAAACACAGCAGCAGGCGTTCGTTCCTCGTACTATTAATAGCAGCTACTCGTATACGTAGCCACCGGGCGAGCACGAAGAACATGAAAAAACTCTACTTTGCGTCGCAAGGAACGGCAGTTTCGTGGGGTGCGTTTTAAACTTGATTTTAGTATGTACCTGTTTTTGGCCCCGAACGGACCAGGTGTACCTGTTTTTGGCCGCTGCCCTAAAATATATGTACTTCGATAACACCGATTACAAGAACCAACGGAGGCTGCTGGATTATCCGAAGCAGGGCGAAGAAACGATCTCAGAGTAACGCAGCCCCTGGTTCACCTAACAGGCATTATCGGATGCGACTCTTGCCTCGAAGGATCATTCCAAATTAACTCAAGCTTCGCCACGAAATACAGAAAGAAGGGAGGCATCGCTCGAGACAGCTCAAGCGTCACAGGACAGCAGGGGCCAGCTGTCCGTTCTGCTGGTCGGGTCACCCCGACAGAATCATATGGTAAAGTCGTAGGGTAAACGGCGATCTGCGCAACAGCAATACTAAAGCGATGCGCGCATCGAAACGCGCATAGGGCAGGTGACCGAAACCTCGTGTTGACAGTCCTACCGCCTCCAAGCGGGGAGGGGCAGCATCACACAGCTATCTCATGGTTGACTATGAGTTTGGCAAGTACGAAACGTTTTTCAGCACTCCGTCGTACCGAAAGGCGTGCATTTATCTGTTGATCACAATGCTCCCCGAGAGCATGGACGATATCGTGGTACAACGAGAAACGTTTGGGCAGGCAAGGGGAGAAAGAAGCGTATCCCGGTGAACCGTGGCTTGACTGGGGGTTGGGGCTTACGGATTCCCCAGTATGCAGCAGCAGTATATGTACTACTGAGACAAGCAGGAAATGGGAAGCACAGCCTTGGATTAACGGACAGAGCGCGAACAACATGAAATGCACGCTAACGCACGACGAGGAAAGTATGGGAGAAACAATGTCACGCTCGTTTCCATATTCTAGACCTCAGGCATTATGACGTCCCATCATAGGTAACGACCGTTAATAGTATGGGAGGGTGGACACCACCGGCCGCGGGAGGTGATGCCATTGTTTCGACCCACACTATATGAGAGGAAGAACAGGCACAAAGATACTGCTGGATTATCCGAAGCAGGGCGAAGAAACGATCTCAGAGTAACGCAGCCCCTGGTTCACCTAACAGGCATTATCGGGTGCGACTCTTGCCTCGAAGGATCATTCCAAATTAACTCAAGCTTCGCCACGAAATACAGAAAGAAGGGAGGCATCGCTCGAGACACCACCCACCCGCCCAGCTCATGCACCAAGCGAAAGCTACAGAATTATCTTATAGCCTTTTCTTCCTCGCCGTCGTGATCGGTTAGTTTTGAGTATCACCGCAGTCGCACCGGGCGACACTCAAAACTTTCCTATTCGCGACGGGATGGCACCACCGTTCCCTGCCGGGAGGTGATGCCATTGTTTCGACCCACACTATATGAGAGGAAGAACAGGCACAAAGATACTGCTGGATAAGGTACATGAAGGGTTGGGTTATCATCGTTATCATGTTACGAGTATGCATATCATGTTATCATACACCTGGTACATACGTACATACCTGGTGGTACGTACCAGGTACGTACGTATAAATACCAGAGGTGGAGGTGTACGTAGTTTTTACTGTCCGAACTACTGCTGTTATACTCGTACAACTCAAAGAGTCGTCCTGGTGTAGGACACATAATACGATTTGACGCGCGCGCAGCATGACGCCAGTCATACCGCCGCTGCTGCTGCGCGTTCACAGATGGGTGATACTCGTAAGACGGCACCTCTCGATTGTTTGATTTCATGAGGGTTGGTTGCGTTTTCGTGCAAAATAGCGCCAAAATTACAAAAATATGCCAAGACAGAGGATTTGATTTTTGATTTTTTAATGTTTTTGAAACATTATTTTCTCTGTGATTTCACCTCGCGGCGGCGACTCGCTCTCATGCTGACATCTGATACCCATGCAAACCGAAGAGGCTTCAAGCAATAGAGCTCGCGCAACCAAACACAGAGCCCGGGCTGGTTAACATCTCAGCCTGATCCGATTAGCGCCATATGGCTGTCATTTACGATGCGCGGCAAGCCACCTGTGCCCTCAGCTCCGAGCGTAGCACGTTCATCGGCTACATCTTGCAAGAAGAGAGACACACACTTTGGTAATCTTTCATAAAAATCAAATGAAGTTTTTGAGTCCAAGCTTCTCTCTCGCGCGCGCGCGTGGCCCTTACCATCTTGCTGTCGATCTCGACAATGTCCGTATCTGACATGGTCCAGCTTGGTTGTGTCTCGACTACGGCTCTCGAGGCCGCCCTGCCGAAGCCTGTACCAGCAAGAGCGACGATGTAACTTCTGCTCGCTGCTCTCAGATGGGGACTTCCGAGAGTTTCTATCACCTTGTGAAGGATTATCGAAAGGGGATAGGGGATGGATATTGTGATCCTCGGTCGTCGTGTGTGCATCCTGCTGCTGTGCTGTACGCTGTACAGCAGTAAGGTGTCCTGAATTCTGGCTGACCTCTGAGCCCTGGCTAATGGTATAGGCGAGGTACCGGTAGACGTAGCAGTAGACCACTGCAGGCAAGGACCGGACACAACCTCGCAACCGTCTGATGTCTGACCTATAACATAACCGTGCAACTCTGGATTTTTCATTTTTCAAAGGATTGCCAGCGGGTACGCTACATGTCAATGGGATTATGTGACACGGGCGGTGAACGAGTATTATACAGGGTACTCGTCGTGCGAGGTATCATAGTTTGGGATTGTTTTCGAAGTGGTGAAACGTCGGGGGTCGTCAATGTGCGGGCTTACTTTGCGCCTTGCAGTACCTACGTAAGTACATGGGTCTATATCCATTACCCAAGCATTACCTGATGGTAAGTATTACACCTCCTAAAGCCTACGAGTACTCGTATACTGTTTACGTAGGAGATCGCGGTTTGGCCCTTTGGTCGACCGCTCCCGACACTATAACGTCTACTCGTACTGTAGGTCAAGTATGCCTGAGCTGAGTTTCATAGACCAAAACAACAATTTACGCGCCTAAAAATACGGGTCTCTTTATACATTGTAGCTTATTTGACGTGAACCATGCACCTATATCGATCATGACCTACCTACAAAAAGCAGAGATGTTCACGGGCCACGACCCGAATCTCACGGGTCGGGTCGGGATTTTTTCAAACTCTCACGGTATCGGGCCGGGTCGGGTCAAGAGGTTTTCAAACTCTCATCACGGGTCGGGTCGCGGTAAAAAAGGAGGTTGTCCAACCCTCACGCGGGTCGGGTCTGGTCACCCTTACACCCGACCCGACTTGTCCCGCGAGGTTTGACCCCACACCCCGTGAACAGCACCCCTGCGAAAAAAGCGTTTGGATCTGATGTTTGTCATGTTGTTCTTCTTGTAGACACTTCTCGCTGTAGTACGCGACGTAGACATCGCCGCTTCGCTGTATTAACGCGACGTTTAACCCATGGTCGAACACACAAGAAACGCGGCCTCACACGACACACCTTACCTTCAGGGCACATACAACCTTGGTGGCAGCTCACGATTATCGTAAAAAACAAAAACATTGAGGTAGCCGAGGTAGCAGTAGTAGTTACTACTGTCTGTAGTGTAAACAAAAAAAAAGCAAAAGGAGTCGTACGTAATGTCTCGAGTCGAACACGTACTTCTTCATCTCGCCGACAAAAAAGTATGACGACGCCTGTGAGGGGTTTCCAATCCGATTTCAAAGGCCACGCCGATGCCTGCTGTCTGTCGTCGCGGAGTATCCAATCAAATAGGGGCAAAACACAAACAAAATAAAGCGTGGCGAGCAACAACTAAACACCGCACGGAAGCTATGATAAGAGCTAAACCAGCAGCAGCAGCAGCAGCAGCAGCGGTGTGTACCGAAGGACGAGGCTGGCAGCGTCTATCCCCGTCAAGTCAATGTCAAGCCAAGGTCAGGTCAGGTCGAACAAGTGAACAGGCGTGCCGACCGACCGACCGACCGAGCAATCGACCAAGCAATCAAGCCACCAAACTAAATGAAAGACCACAAAAAAAACAAAAAACAGAGGCTATCTGCGTCCGTACGAAAATCAAAACGCACGGCAAAGAGAAGAGAAAGGCACCGGCGAAATGCAAAAGCACACGAGCCAACAAAGGGCTGTGGCACACGACCAAATGCCAGCGCCGCCCACTGACCGATGCGCTTTGTACAAGCGAGACCCCCCCC
>MEHQ01000394.1:0-21288 GCA_008828725.1 Saccharina japonica
CCCTATAAGGCGGTCATGTTGCTCTGGCATACCACACCACCGCCTTACTGGTGGACCCCTGCTGTATAGCGACCTAAAACACGGGAACGATAGGTTTGGGTCCGTAGATGAAGTTACGGCCTTGCAAAAAAATATCGCAAGTGATGGACCAACCGCGGTTTATTGGTAAAGAGAATGAAGCATATGTGTGTCGGGAGGTTTGCGTCAGACTTGGAAGGATAGCAAGGTATTTCAGTCTCTTGCTTTTTTATGAAGACGTGTAGGCCAGCAAACTTACGCTGAACGCGAGAAAATATTTTTTTTCGTACGGCTTTCCCTGAGAACGTGAGGAGACCATAAGGTAATAGTCGCGCTGGGCTGGTCAACCATCCACAGCCAGAAGTTTGCGTATTTTCTACTTGTTTCTTCCCCTGTTTTTTTCCCTCTTGTTGGGGGGGGGACTCAGGGTATAGTAAGCTATAAAAACGGGCGGTGTGGTCTTAGTTTTTTTTCATCACCCGCCTATTAGGAAAAGAGCGTGCAGTGCTCCAAATGTATCCAGATAAACCGCGCCGAACCGATCCGATAACAACAACAACAACAAAAACGTCGGCAGCGGCACACCACGAAAAATAACGCACCCCGATCAATCCCACTCATTCCATGTTTCTCCCTCTCTTCCTGACGAACCGGGACGACAACGGTGGTGGTGGTGGTGGTGGTGGTGGTGGAGCAGGTGTTTCCCGCGGCGCGCTTCGAAGACTTCCTCGTCCACCACCGAACAAACAACAAGAAGGGGAAGAGGGGAGAGTCCCTTCCGGCGGTGTCCGTGAGCATCATGAGGTTTTGGGCGTCGCAGATTTTGAGGGACTCGGTGATGCTGGCGGAAGCTGCGAGGCGCCGACTGACCGCCAGCTGACGCTACGGCGGCGGGATGGAGCCGTCGTAGCCCCTACGAGACATGCGGAGTAATTTCGTGTCGTTGGCTTATTGTCGGGGTCGGGTGGGGGGTCGAGTCGGGTCAAAAGCATCGAGGGGTGGGTGGAGCGTGTACCGATTTTTTGTGTGTGTTTTAATTTGTATGTCATGTGGGTCAGTCTTGAAAGGGGGTTTTGTTACCCGCTTGATTTGCATGGTTTTTCAGTTTTTGTTGTAGTTTCAAATTGGCCTTGATTTTTATGCGTGGCCTGGTCTTCTGTTTTTAGTACCCTGTTTCCTTTGTTCACCCCCCCCCCCCCTCCGTGCCTGGTTGGTGAAAACCCAACGTGCTCCGTCCTGGCATTGTAGGGATGCGAGGGTCTATGGTCATACGACGACGGCCGTGCACGACATGAGTACACCCCCCCCTCCCCCCCTTCCTCCCCGTGTTCTAATGTTTTCACTTGATTTTGTGGAGGCGCTGGCAGCTTCGTAAGTGATTTGTTTTGTCACCTATTTCGTGTGGTGTCGTTTTTGCATGTGCTCAGCAGTTCCTTCCAAATAAAGCGAGTGAGATATAGTATTATAGTACGGGTGTGGTGTAATGTGATGTGGTGTGTTGTGCCATAGTAACGTGACATGTGCGCACATTGTTTTCGCCGTCGTGCTGCCCGCGGTTGTTTTGAAGCCAGCGGAATCAGCAGGAACGAAGAAGGGTTTTGATTTGTTTTGGGACACTTTTTGGTCCGATCGAGTGGTGCAATCATGCGAAGCATTTTTTAAGTAAGTAGGTGTGGTCCGAATATCGAACGTGCGTATTTTCGTGCGAAGCGTTTTTTAAGCGAGAGGGCGGACGGACACGCCTTTTGGTGGTGTACTGATGTAGCTATGTAACGGTCGTGGAGGGGATGATGATGATGATGATGATGACGATAATAATGATGATGTTGACGGTACAACTGGTGCCTAAAGCATGCTTTGCAAGATAGGGGTATATAGAGCATTTTTTTTAAGGCAAAACTAAATCATGACTGAGGAAACATCTAACATCGTTAGAACACAGTTATTCATAGTGTTGTTTACAATGTTATTCGTGGTAAGCCTACACAGCAGTGCGTAGGCCGCGCGGGGGGGTTGTTCGTTCGTTCGGGTTTTTACTTTTTTTTCATTTTTGTCTTCTAAATCAGTTTTTTGGGTGAGAGGTAACAACACTAATAGGGGGGGTTACTTTTTCATTTTTGTCTTCAAAATCAGTATTTTGAGTGAAGTAACACTACTAGTAGTATAAAAGGTCCTCAAGTGAGAGGGACCTCAAAAAAAGAAACAAGCGGTGTAACCCTAGCGAAGCACTCGTCGACTGAACATCCCCCATAAACTCGAACCATATTGTGTTGTTGCCGTGATCTTGGGCATGACGATTGCGGCGTTGTCGTGATAGTTGGGATGGTGGTCTGGTGATCGTGCTGAATGGTAATGGTGAGGGTTGAGGTGATGATGGTGTTGATTTGATTGATGGTTACATGAATCATCCATTGATCATTTTGTTTTTTGTTCAAAAATGATCAGATGGTATGCTGTGCCCTTCGCCGACAGTGCTCTTCACCCGCCCCTGCCATATCTGGGACTAGCGTTAAGGGGGTTGTTGGTTAGTGTATGTGTTGTATGCGCATGTATAGGGGGGGGAGGGGGGGGTGTAATCATATCATGCATGGCCGTAGCAATGTAATATGACCATAGAGCATTGCATCCCTACAATGCCGGGACGGAGCACGTCGGGTTTTCGCCAACCCCGCAGACATTGCTTGCCCCAAGCGCGAAGCTCCATAAGATGTTTGGGCGAGTCGCATGAAGGGCCAACTGCATCCTACTAGGAACCGCTTTTGAGGCAAACTTTCTTGCATTGGATGACAGCGTTGAGTTATTTTATTTTATTTCTGGTGTGTGTGGGGGGAAGGGGGGTCGTGATGTTTGGACGCCATTGAACATCAAACGCCCAGCAAGGGAGAGGGTGGCGCTTGATATTTTGGGCATATCGCGGCTGTTCTTTGCGGTTCGTGACATTCCGCTCCGTATAGTTTTTTTGCTTGCAGCCAACAAATTGGATCATTCGGTGTCGGGATAGGGTCTGGTCTTTCTTGGTGCGTTTTGCGATTTCGACTGTCACACATCATACAAAGTAAGCGTCCTTTTGACTACTACAGTGCGTACCCCGACTTAGCTTAGGAGAGGTGTGGTATGTACAGACAGGCCGAAAGCACCTCTCTTGACTAGCCTTCTCTCTTTATCCATACGTATTGGGACATTTAGAGCGATTTTTGTGTAGGCGGGTCCAGCCGAATTGGCTTCGCTTAGCTGTACTATCCTCTTAATTAGCGTGTCCTGGATCTTGAGTCGGGGTACCCGCTGCACGTAGATTGAGCGATTTCGATTGTCACACGCCATCTACACGAAGTATAGTATGTGTGTTCAGACTGCGTAGTGGATGGTTTGCTTGTTTTGTTATTTTCCTTGTTCTCGCTATAGGTACGACCTGGGCCTGCTTCGGGCGTCCGCCGGCGAGAGTGCTTGGCTTGGCGGGTCGCCGGAAAACGCGACGTTTTCGCCCGTCCTGACCCCTTAAGAACTGGCCCCACATATTTGGGAACAAGCTACTTGGAATTAGTGTGGGAAGCTTTTTCCAGTTCTGAATGGGCTAAACCACCAAACTCATTTTAATCTTAGTTATTCGACTGCTTGTATGCTGGGACCTGCCATATTATTCATATTCAGAGCTGCAACATTTGTTGTGCATTTTACTTCTCAATTCACAAAACCGCGCTCTTTTCTGCTGCGCCGGTTCGGTGGGTTTCCTGATCTCCTTCAAGGCGTCAACGCCGTACCTATATATAGCTGATGTCCTGCCCGGCTTGCGGGAGGGCAGAGTGCTATAAAAAGCACCAACACCGAATGGTTACGGCACATTATTATGCGTAGCTACCTCCGTGCCTCCCTTTTCCGGCGGTGGCCTCCGTACAGTCGGACAAGTATTCCGGGGTGGGCTAATGTAATAAGAAGAGTAATCAGAACCCACGATGGACCCAAAAATCATGTATCCCTCCTTGTTTTCACACCATATTTGGTTCTGATTACTATTCACATGTCTTCCCCCGTAACAGGCCTGTGAATTGGCTTAATTAAGTCGCCGGCTAGTTATTTGTTGTGGCCATAGGTATTACATGTTGGCCAGATAGTTGCAGTTACAGCGGTGCCAATTATCTCTTTCATTGTTTGTAGGAAGGAAGGATTTTTTTTTAGTCTTGATCATAACTGTTTGTGTGTAGAATGAAACGCCAAAACAGCGTAATGTTTAGCCTCCCGCGGCGGCGCCTTCAGCGGGATCGTCCGGCGAGGCCCCATCCGCCGGTGGGTAGGGGGGGTGCACTCGATATCATGCATCGCCGTAGTCGTATGACTATAGACCCTCGCATCCCTACAATGCCGGGACGGAGCATGTCGGGTTTTCACCGACCAGGCATTGTTAGCACCAAGCGCGAAGCGCCGTGGGGTGTTGGGCGAGTCGCATGAAGGGTGAGCTGCATCCTACTATTAATAAGAACCGCTTGTGAGGCTGACTTGCATATGGATGACAGCTTCAATTAGCTAATTTAATTTCCGGTGTGGCCACTTCCAGAGACAGCAATGGGAGTACAGTAGTATGAAACTGCCTCGTAGGTGCCTTACCATAAACACTACCAGGGTACGTGATACGATCATTCCCCTTGTACGGAGTAAAGGTTCTCCACCCCGCACAAACGATCTAACTCGACCGCCAGCTGTGATCGACCACCAGGGGGGGGGGGGGGGGGGGGGGGGGTCATTACAGGCCAGTCTGTCTCGTCTGTCGGCACTCTGAGCCTGGCTTGTGGTGCGTAGGTTTGTTCGTCGGCTTGGTTTGGTTTGATTTTGACTTGGTTTGGTTGAGTTTGTTCTGGTTTGCTTTGCTTTGCTTTGCTTTGAGGTGGTTTGGTATGCTTTTTGTTTAATTTTTAGTTTGTTCACTTTTTGTTTCATTTGTTTTTTTTTTATCGTTCGCGTTTCGTGTTCGTTTCGTGTTTTTTTTGTTCGTCAGGTTTTCGCGCGACGCGTTCGCGAGCCCAGGTTGTTTTATGTTATGCGTGGCCACTCCCCCCCCTCCCCCCTCCCCTCGCCCCTCCCCTCGCCTCCACCACTACCGCCTCCGTTCACAGCTTGCGTTGATTGGTTGGAGTATGTCTACCGTCACCGCGTGGCTTCGACCAACAGCTCGTTTCCGTATTGGGGCTTATCTCGCACTTTGTCGACGATTTTTACGGCAAGACCAAGAGTCAGCACGATTGCAAAACGTAGGCAGTCGATTATTGTGGAGGCTGGTTCGTCTTTTTTGGGGAACCGTTTCTAATTTTTACTGTGAAGGTGGCTCTAGTTACCGCTGATTCAGGGAAGTGCGTAGTACGTAGCGCTCCCACCTTGCCTATCCCGCCCCCGTGTGGCCATCTTCCAATCGAGAAACGCATACTGGTGCTGTAAGCAAGGAGGCGGTTTAGAGAGGGGGGTGTACTCATGTTACTGTTTTAGTCGTTTGATCCATTGACGCACGCACAACCCTTTCGAGACGGGGGGGGGCGTGTATCCATATCGTGGCATGGCCGTAGTCGTATGACCATAGACCCTCGCATCCCTACAATGCCGGGACGGAGCACGTTGGGTTTTCACCGATTCGCCGACCGGTGGGGGGGGTGGTCTCTTTCGCTGACTTTAATCGTTTAAAGTAAATTAATTGGCTTCCTTCGCCGCCCAAAAACTAACTATCATAGCCGTGAAATTCAGCCAAGGCATGCCTTGTTCAATCACAGCCCTAGAGACAACAGAGGTACGCATGACCTACCTACTAAGCGTTCTACCGTGGCGACGCTCACGCCCGGCCCGCCAGAGGCTGCGCATTCATTGGTTTTTGTGTCCGGCAGGTTCATTTTGTTTTCTATGCGTGCCTGCTATTTTAAGAGGCACATCTATCATATGGATGTTGAGCCGCCGCGCTCTCCAGCGATAGCGATACTGTTACATCCGGTGTTGGACTTGCAACAGGATGCGGGCTTGGTTTTCGGGGTACAGGCTACTTTCCGTGGCGAGCGGGGACGCGTTTCGTGCCCACTCGGCAAAAGGGGCAGACAAAAGCAGGGTAGCAGCGGGTGGGGTTGGAAAAGGCCCTTGTGGGTGGGATCAGGTCCGGGGTGGGATCAGGTTCGTGGTGGGATCAGGTCCGGGTGGGATCAGTGTGGGAAGTTCCTCTCACTACCTACACAGAATAGATGGCCAGGGGGGGGGCGGGGGGGGGCTGGCTGCTTCCTAAGAGTTGTGTTTTTTTGTCGATATGTATGGTAAGCTCGCATCGACACTCGAGTCTGTTAGCGGCGAGGTTCCAAGCCCATACATATGCATACGGTCGTAAAATCTACTGCTTTAACGCCGGTTTTTATGGGGACAATTAGGTGTTTTGTTTGTTTCGTGTACTATCGAAAGCTGAATGGTGGGGGTACAACTATACAGTGACACCACGGAAGCGCGCCACGCCTGCCTGCCGTCCAAGGGAGGTTTACGCAGATGGACAAGTACATGATGTTACCACTCCTTCTCCTCCCTTCAGGCTGCCGCTTCTCAGGGATCGAAATGCTCGACTCCTCGGACAGACATTGATCCACTGTGAACCATCTACTACTGTACTTCATCACCTGCCGTTGTGAGAAGGCATTATGCAGGGTCTTGCATATATAGCACAGATCTAACCCAGGAAACATGTTCTAGATCATGCGGGCTGTACGGCTCCCACCCGGCAACATGAGCTACAGTAGGTCACACACAAGATTGGGAATATATCTGCCTTGAAAGGTCTACTGCTTATATATCATGAAAAGTGGGAATCGATTATCTGTCTGGGATAGAAAGGCTTGGAAGAATGTACCGGTAATTGACAAGCACTTGCCCTCACCTCTTCTTCGAGGTGTAGCCGCTTCGCTGGAGTGGTTGTCAATAAACTGCCTATGCGCAAAATATGCCAAGTTGTTTCACTAAAGATTAAAATGAAGAGCAGGTAGGGGGGGAGGGGACCCCTGGCTGCTTCCTAAGAGTTGTGTTTTTTTCCCGAAAAATAGTAAGCTTACACCGACACACTCGAGCCTGTTAGCGGTGAGGTTCTAAGGCCAAGGATGGATACCGGAACGACAGGAAGACTGTTGTTGTGCTGCTGCTGCATCGAACGAGTGACTGAAAAATGCGGCTTCACGAGTTTACATCGCTTTTTTTTGTTCGCCCGTCATTCGTGCCGCTACGTAGTCTGCTCAATGTGACACATTCTAAACATGTCAGTTTGTTCCCCCGGGGGGGTCGTGATCGGTCATCCTCTCAGCTCTTGGCATGTGCGCTGTGGCTTTCAAACCAAGTAATCGCCAGGGTGCCTGCTGTGTTCTCGTCCATTGACCATCGACCGTGGTACCTGTTCGGTTACGGCTCAAAACCTACAGCAGTACGAAATCGGTTTTCAAGCTGCTGAGAGCCTGAATCATGCCGAAACTTCTCTTCATTTTTTTTCAAGTAAATTCGTAAGGCCTTCCGATATAAGCATCTATATGATTCGAAAGTCGAAAGGGAAAGAAGCCTAAGAGTGAAGAACTCTTATATAGGAAAACTTCCTGTGCCGCTCTGCTTCCTTGCCCTTGCCTCCTCGCTGCTCAACGCGGCTCTCGCCTGTGACCAAAACGATTACCGCGAATATTTTCGAGGTACGTCTACGACACGGTCTTCATGCGCCGGAAGACCAACCCTGCCCCCCCCCCATCCGTCAGGGCACACGTCACCCCGGACTTTCAGCTGCCCGCAAAGTGAGCACGACGCGACATTTAGGGATACCCCTTGCCTCAATCAAACACCCCGTCTCGGGTCTACTACAGTAGTAGTGGCTCCCACCGTCAGCGCTACCACTCTGGACGGGAATATAGTCAACGTTTGATACTCACATCAGAGTACAAACGGATACTATTTTATCGGCCAAAGTGGTACGTAAACAAAAAAAAAAACTCGAAACCCGTTTTGTCACCGCGACAGACCCCCGTCGCGCTGCTACGAAGTAATAAGGCGAGCTGCTGAAGAACGCCTCCGCCCTCACCCCCAACCCCGCCCCCGCCCCGCGCTCTCGCTGCGCGCCCCCTGAAGCAAAACCTCCAGCGCTTACAAGCTAAACTTGAGCAAACTTTGTGTGTTGGCAACAAACCAGCGTGTGTTTCATCTGGGAGGAGCTCGGATCGTCTGAACGATAGACGAGCGACCTCGATCCCCTCGGTTGGTTGCAGCAACACCGTATATACCTTGGGTGCACGGGTGGCACTAAGAAAGGAGACGGCCGGTGGGCAGGCCCGGGAGGAGGACCAAAACACGCTGCACGGTCGAAAAAACATTTCCTGTTATGTACGTAGTAAGCCCATCGGGTACTACTACTACTCCGCTTTTTTCGTCTCCCTCTTTTTCTGTGTGGACACGAGGGACGTCGATTCTCTCGGCATGAAAAGCAGCCTTTTACCCCCCAACAACCAAACCAAGCCCCCACCTCGCAAGTGAGCCCGACGCCGGTAGCACCACAGGGGTGTAGGGGCGGGGCGACCCGGGCACCCACTACGCGGAGCTTTTAAAAAACAAATACTAATAAACGTTGACCCAGCGTACAAAAACATACGAACACAGCCTCTCTCTGGCGGGTCGGGCCGGGCCGGGCCGGGTCGGGCCGGGCCGGGCGGGCGCACCGCCACGGTGGGGGCTTAGGTGGCGTTTTCCATCCGCTGTCTGACTTGCGCCACCTACACGAGTAAGGTGGTCGGGGAAAGGGGTATGGAGAGCAGGGGAGGAGGTAGAGAGAGGAGGAGTGGATGGGGGGGGGGTCTGTGTCACGCGGTTGGCTGCGGACGGAGAAAGCAGGAGGATGGGGAAACACATGTCGGGTGCGATGCTCACGTAATTATGTCAACTTCGCATCGGCATCAAGCTCTAAATGTAGATTGACAGCTCGACCACCCTGCCCTGCCCCGTTTTCATTGCTGCTTCACCCGGGCTCTACGTAGCGATAACCAACGCTTTTCTGAGTTTTTTATTTACAAGTCTGTATACTATATTGTCAATATTATTCTTGCACAGCTAGCTGTGTCACATTTATGTATAGCTCGGTAGATCTTACATTTCACAGTCACAAAGCGCTACGTACACTACTGTAGGTGAATCAGCGAGATATCTCTGCAACGGGCTAATTCGCTTGGGGTTCTTCTCCCCCGATATTCCGTGTTCTGAATCTACCAAACGAGGCTCATAACCTATTAGCGCACCACACGCCCAAGGCGGATCCCGCTATCACGGGGGGGAATATGATAGTAATCAGAACCTACGATGGGCCCAAATACCATGTATACCCATATGGCTACACCCCATATCTGGTTCTGCATACTATTAGTATATTCCCCCTGTAACTAGGGCTGGGCACTGACACAGTATGTACTGGCAGTAGTAGTCTACTGCCAGTAGTAATCTACTGCTTGATTGACCCGGCCAGTATACACGCCAGTACGAGTGAGTAGTTCTTATATTACGTACGTCCAAGAGACACGCCGTATTATAGTACGGAAACCCACCAAATGCGTTCCGGGAGGGGAGAGGAAAGACAGTATACTGCTGCAATCCAGTATACTGATTGATTTTTGAGGACAGTACAGTCGCTACTGACTGAGCCACCCAGTCCCCAGCCCTACCCGTAATAGTACACGCAACTGCAGTACCGGGTACACAGCAGCCGCACCTATGGTACAGGGGAGGGCATGGGTATGATGGGAGATTTTCGTGGCATTTATCTCACCATCCGTTTATCGGCCTCCAGCCTCTTGACGAGATCGCTGTTCAGCTTAAACTCCGTGTCGTTCATGTCCTCGTGCTTGCGGCGAGCCTTGGTCTCCTCCACCTGTCTTTCAAGGTCCTTCCGGTACCTGGCGCACGAGTATTTATTTGAGATGTGGTTTCGTTTGTGTCTTTGTTTGCGTTTTGTTCTTTTTTTTGCTCAGGCTTTTGCTGCTTGAAATTGGCGCACAAGCTTTTGAATTGTGGTTTTTGTGCTTTGGGTTGTGTTTTATTTTTTGGGTCATGACTTTTTCATGTTCGAAATTTGGCGCGCACGAGTGTTTGGATATTTGTTTTTGCGCTTTGTCTTGCGTTTTCTATTTCGACTTTGTTTTTCATGTTCGAAATTAGCACACGAGAGTTTACAAGAAAAAAAAATCGGTGCTCTATTATGAGGGACCATAGTAAATAGGACCAAATAGTTTTAGTAAAAGTAGTGAAATATATAGTATTTTGTGTATACCGTAGGTCTTATTTACTAGCATTTACTATGGCCCCCGTAACATTACAGTAGTTTGTGTTTAATTGGCGTTGATTTTGCTGCTTGAAGCCGCGCGGAGCTTTTTCTCTTCTTCCTTGCTCCTCGGGCTCCCTCCCTCCCCCCCCCCATGTCCGTACCTCGCCATGGCGGCCTTCTTGTGTGTTTTCTTGTCCTTCTCCTCCTGCCGAAACGCCTCCGAGTCGCTGATAAACCTACACAGAGCGGCGGCGGCGGCGGTCAACGCACAGGGACACGTAAGTGACAGAAACCGTTCCCGTTAGTCTGCGTAGTACGTACGAAGACGTACGTAGAAGTCTTTTTTTTTTTCCCCTGAATATACATAGGGATAAGCAGTATTACTCGTCGCTGTAGGAAGGAGGAAGCACACATAGAGCGCGAGCGGAAGGAGAGCGAGAAAAAGCGGATGGCCACCATCGTTATGGCCACCGAGAATCGAAAGGTGTGAGGATAAACTGCCGTGGCGTTTGCCGGATATGTGTCCATCGCTGCGGGCGGAAATTTGTTACAGTACGAGGCTGGTCTTTTTGGGCTCGTCAATACCTCCTTTGCCCTTGTTATACTGGTTTTAGTGTGGTGGAGGTTAGTCAAGGGGTCAAACAAGGGTTTCCTACGTGTACGGCATATTTGCTGGGGGGGGGCGCGATGTAACGGGCGGCAGACATTCGTGCCACGACGGAGTGGATGAAAGACGCAAGTGCCCCTTGTAGATGAGTACGGTGTGAGAGAGCCCTTCTGCAGCACGTCCCTAGTCTCTATTCTACATACCGGTGCGTGTTCTTTTTTTCATTCCACCTGCTTGTTCCCTGTCTGCCGCTGGGTGCACGAAATGTCCTTCTCTCTGGGTGTTGTACCTACCTAAGTACGTACGGTCTGCTGTTTGTCAAAGCATGCCCGAAAAACAAACGCGGGAGAGTCTGTGCGTGGTGGTACTATCTGCATGTCTCCTGTCGCGTCTGAAATATGTTGCTGAGCGTAATGCAATGGTGCACGCACTTTACCGCTCGAAAAACGCTCTTAACTTAAGTTTTTTATATCACCTTTGATCAAACACTCCCTCCTATATACCTTGCGCTCAACGGTTAATCAGGTAATCGAGCAGAAAAACGCCCTGAACCAGAAGAAACAGAAGGAAGACTTGGAATTCGCGCAAAGGTGTGTGACGTGCATACAAGCCTTTGTGTTGCGGGACGGAATCAGAGGTGGCCGTGGGGGATTAGGGCGTGAAATGGTATCATAGTTCGCTGCGGCGATGAGCGGCTGAACGTAACCTGGCTTTTGTGATCCGCTGCTACGCATCAGGGAGGCTATTACATCGCTCAACTCTGTCGGAGTATAACCGCTGTACAGTATACCCCCCCCCCGTCCCGGCATTGAATATATGATATATTTATAGGTTGGGTTGGCGTCGGTTGGCAACGACGCTGTAAAACACACCTCTCACTGCGTGAGCTAGACAACCAGGGTACCGTTTTTTTTTGGCGGTCACCAAAGCTGGCGGTCGAGTTAGATCATTTGTGCGGGGTGGAGAACCTTTGCTCGGCACGAGGGGAATTCGTATCACGTAGTGTGTATATGGTAAGGCACCGCGAGGCAGTTACATAGTCCCATTGCTGCTCTCGGAAGTGGCCACCGCACAGAAATTAAATTAACTCATTGAAGCTGTCGTCCATATGCAAGTCCGCCTCAGAGGCGGTTCTTAGCAGGAGCAGCTCACCCTCCATGCGACTCGCCCAATACCTCACGGCGCTTCGCGCTTGGTGCAAGAATGTCTGCCTGGTTGTGAAAACCCAACGTGCTCCGTCCCGGCATTGTAGGGATGCGAGGGTCTATGGTCATAGACTACGGCCGTGCACGACATGAGTACACCCCCCGCCCCCCCCCGTCTCGAAAGGGATGCGTGGTCAATGGTCAATGACTAGGCGCACAATGAGTCCCCCCCCCCCCCCCCCCCGACCTCGCAGCGGGTACTATCGATAGGCGATGAGGATAGGGATGCACCTCTTTTTTTTTTCTCCCCGCCCCTCACTTGGGGACCTCCATACCTGCAGTAGGCTACCCAACATCTGACCCAGAGAAAAAATTGAAGTTCCACCCGATGGCCTTAAGTAGGTATACTACTGTACCACGAATGACACTAAAACAAAACACACACAAAGGGGTTTCCAACGATACGGCGTGCCTTATTGGGCAGAGTTTCCTCCGGTTAAGGAGCGCTCCCGACGCATGCTGCGGTAGGTTTGAGGTGCACCATGTTTTTGCCTTGTAAGGGTGGTCACTTGAGGATCTCTGTGCCTCACACAAAAACTGATTTTGAAGGAACCAAAATGCTATACGTATGCCGATGAACAATACCATGCCTACGTAAGTATGCAATGAGCAATTTTCTAGCACAAGAATGAAAAGTCCGACGGTTGTGGGGCAAGGAGGCCCTATATATTCCAGAAACGATTTCAGCCAAAAAAAGTGCTGTGTACTTCTATCGTAGCACGCGTTTCCCCCCCGGCAGTCAGATTTGTTTTTACCTCAGAAGGCAAAAAAAAAACAAAAATGCTTGCTTATCCCTATCGTATATTCAGGGAAAAAAAAAAAGACTTCTACGTACGTCTTCGTACGTACTACGCAGACTAACGGGAACGGTTTCTGTCATTTACGTGTCCCTGTGCGTTGACCGCCGCCGCCGCCGCTCTGTGTAGGTTTATCAGCGACTCGGAGGCGTTTCGGCAGGAGGAGAAGGACAAGAAAACACACAAGAAGGCCGCCATGGCGAGGTACGGACATGGGGGGGGGGAGGGAGGGAGCCCGAGGAGCAAGGAAGAAGGGAAAAAGCTCCGCGCGGCTTCAAGCAGCAAAATCAACGCCAATTAAACACAAACTACTGTAATGCTACGGGGGCCATAGTAAATGCAGAGACCATAGTAAATAGGCCTACGGTAAACACAAAAACCTATATATTTCACTATTTTTACTAACAAAAAATTGGTCCTATTTACTATGGTCCGAATAGCACAGCTCCACAATCATCTGTTTTTTATTTTCGTGTTGGCGTGGTCGAACATGGCCAATGTCAACAGAACTCCACAGTTAGTTAGTTAGCCGTTAGAACAAAACCAAATGAGCGAAGTACCACACATAAAAAAAGGCCAACTCATAGGGTTTCCACGGAATGTAGGCTATTTGTTAAGCGCGTTTGTTCCGCTACGTACTGCTGTTGTCGCACGTTCATGCTGAGATATAGCGTGTCTCCTACCAAGGCGCACAAACGCACAACCATCCCGCGGGCCAGGATCACTCTGCCCTGTTCAAACCGTTTGCCAGCAGCTATTGAGCTACTGCCAGGTGCCGCGGGGGGCATGGCCGTAGTCGTATGACCTTATTCCCTCACATCCCTACAATGGACGGAGCATTTCAGGTTTTCGCCGACCAGGCAGACATTGCTAGTATCAGGGGGGCGGGGGGTACCGAGGCAGTGAGTGCCTCCGTGTACACTCGAAGACGACGTTTGTAGCCCACGGCACAGTAAGAGCTAAAAACATACGTATTGTAATTCACCCCTTTCCTTTGCCTTTGCCTCGTCTCGTCTTTCGATTCGTCTTGTCTCGATATGTCTCGCTTTGTCTCGTCTCGTCTCGTCTTGTATTGTCCTGTCTCATATCGTATCGTCTCGTATCGTGTCGTATTACTCGTCGCTGTAGGAAGGAGGAAGCACACATAGAGCGCGAGCGGAAGGAGAGCGAGAAAAAGCGGATGGCCACCATCGTTATGGCCACCGAGAATCGAAAGGTGTGAGGATAAACTGCCGTGGCGTTTGCCGGATATGTGTCCATCGCTGCGGGCGGAAATTTGTACAGTACGAGGCTGGTCTTTTTGGGCTCGTCAATACCTCCTTTGCCCTTGTTATACTGGTTTTAGTGTGGTGGAGGTTAGTCAAGGGGTCAAACAAGGGTTTCCTACGTGTACGGCATATTTGCTGGGGGGGGGCGCGATGTAACGGGCGGCAGACATTCGTGCCACGACGGAGTGGATGAAAGACGCAAGTGCCCCTTGTAGATGAGTACGGTGTGAGAGAGCCCTTCTGCAGCACGTCCCTAGTCTCTATTCTACATACCGGTGCGTGTTCTTTTTTTCATTCCACCTGCTTGTTCCCTGTCTGCCGCTGGGTGCACGAAATGTCCTTCTCTCTGGGTGTTGTACCTACCTAAGTACGTACGGTCTGCTGTTTGTCAAAGCATGCCCGAAAAACAAACGCGGGAGAGTCGCATGTCTCCTGTCGCGTCTGAAATATGTTGCTGAGCGTAATGCAATGGTGCACGCACTTTACCGCTCGAAAAACGCTCTTAACTTAAGTTTTTTATATCACCTTTGATCAAACACTCCCTCCTATATACCTTGCGCTCAACGGTTAATCAGGTAATCGAGCAGAAAAACGCCCTGAACCAGAAGAAACAGAAGGAAGACTTGGAATTCGCGCAAAGGTGTGTGACGTGCATACAAGCCTTTGTGTTGCGGGACGGAATCAGAGGTGGCCGTGGGGGATTAGGGCGTGAAATGGTATCATAGTTCGCTGCGGCGATGAGCGGCTGAACGTAACCTGGCTTTTGTGATCCGCTGCTACGCATCAGGGAGGCTATTACATCGCTCAACTCTGTCGGAGTATAACCGCTGTACAGTATACCCCCCCCCCGTCCCGGCATTGAATATATGATATATTTATAGGTTGGGTTGGCGTCGGTTGGCAACGACGCTGTAAAACACACCTCTCACTGCGTGAGCTAGACAACCAGGGTACCGTTTTTTTTTGGCGGTCACCAAAGCTGGCGGTCGAGTTAGATCATTTGTGCGGGGTGGAGAACCTTTGCTCGGCACGAGGGGAATTATCGTATCACGTAGTGTGTATATGGTAAGGCACCCGCGAGGCAGTTACATAGTGCCCCCATTGCTGCCTCAGGAAGTGGCCACGCCAGAAATTAAATTAACTCATTGAAGCTGTCGTCCATATGCAAGTCCGCCTCAGAGGCGGTTCTTAGCAGGATGCAGCTCACCCTCCATGCGACTCGCCCAATACCTCACGGCGCTTCGCGCTTGGTGCAAGCAATGTCTGCCTGGTTGGTGAAAACCCAACGTGCTCCGTCCCGGCATTGTAGGGATGCGAGGGTCTATGGTCATACGACTACGGCCGTGCACGACATGAGTACACCCCACACCCCCCCCCGTCTCGAAAGGATGCGGGTCATGGTCAAATGACTAAGGCAAGCAACAAATGAGTACGCCCCCCCCCCCCCCCCCCCCGACCTCGCAGCGGGTACTATCGATAGGCGATGAGGATAGGGATGCACCTCTTTTTTTTTTCTCCCCGCCCCTCACTTGGGGACCTCCATACCTGCAGTAGGCTACCCAACATCTGACCCAGAGAAAAAATTGAAGTTCCACCCGATGGCCTTAAGTAGGTATACTACTGTACCACGAATGACACTAAAACAAAACACACACAAAGGGGTTTCCAACGATACGGCGTGCCTTATTGGGCAGAGTTTCCTCCGGTCAAGGAGCGCTCCCGACGCATGCTGCGGTAGGTTTGAGGTGCACCATGTTTTTGCCTTGTAAGGGTGGTCACTTGAGGATCTCTGTGCCTCACACAAAAACTGATTTTGAAGGAACCAAAATGCTATACGTATGCCGATGAACAATACCATGCCTACGTAAGTATGCAATGAGCAATTTTCTAGCACAAGAATGAAAAGTCCGACGGTTGTGGGGCAAGGAGGCCCTATATATTCCAGAAACGATTTCACCCCCGTAATAGGATAGTGGTCCCAGTGACTTTTTTGTTTTTGCCTTCTGAGGCAAATTTCTTATTTATGACTTCATGAGGGCTTCTGAATCGAGGGAGGAACTACCCGATAAGGGCATGCCCCTATCCTTTTCTTTTTACATACGTCGTTTTTCGCTGCAGACCTACAGTAAGTAGGCTCGTATGGGATTTCTATAAAAACCGGGTTAAGTGTGTGTGTGTGTTTTTTTTTTTCCTTCGTTAAGGTCAGTGCCTGCTTGCTGGGTGGGAAAATTTAGCTTGTCAACTGAGGGTCCTCAGAAAGAGATGGCAGATGCACCCCTATATACCGTTCCGTATATAGATCGCAGCATGCGTCTGTGCTTGTTTGTCCGAGAGAAAGAAGCGTGCCATATATGATAGCGGTACTACTCTGTCGTACCTTCTTTTGGCCGAAAAAAAATCTGACTGATGGGGCTTCTTAACCCCAATTCGTCGGTCTGTCACTTTTTTGTTGCTAGATTGTTCATTTTTTTACTTAGTTAGGCCATGGGATTGTCACATCGGGTATTGTATTATTAATAGAGCACTTTATTTCCCTCCAAAATCAGTTTTTGACTCACTATTAGTGTAGAGCTCCTCAAGTGACCACCCTTATGAGGCAAAAAGCATGGTGAAACCTCTGCCGTAGCATGCGTCGAAATAAGGCTTTTGGACGAGCTGGGCGAGTCGAGACGGCCGATCGTCGTCGTCGTCAATAGTCGTCATCAACAGTCGCGTTTCTTCTGAAGAAACGCCTTCCAAGAAGGTCAATGGTTGGATCACCAGAAAAAAAAACTTGACTCATCAAGCGCGCTGAAAAACAAAAAAAAACTTTTGCTCTCCACCGTACGGATATATATATATATGTGATGATTTATCGTGCTTGTACGTAGGCGTTTCTGCATTGGCACGTGCCCGATGCCTTAAAGCGTGCTCCACTTAATCTAAGGTCTGAATTTGTTTGTGTTTATTGCTTTTGTCAGCGCAATATTTGGTTATTTCCCTCCCTTGTTTCCTTGGTTTCGTTTTTTTAGGTATTCAATTTGCCTTGCCTGCGCGCCTCCTTCAGTGTCATCAGCTCTTCGCGCTTGTCTGCGTCCGCCTGCGCCCGCCCCGCCCCCCGCTCGCTCCAGAAGTTTCCGATCTCCTCGTACCGCTTCATACGGTCCTGATCAAACACCAAGTTTTGTTTGTTTGTTGTTGATGTTGCTGCTACTGCGGTTGTTGATTCAGAGGTGAGAATATGCCAAATACTATTAACAGCGTCGATGGGAGCAACATAGTTTTTTGTTGTCGATTCAGAGGGGAGAATATCCGAAATACTACTGATAGCGTTGATGGGATCAACATAGTTTTTTGTTGTTGTCGATTCAGAGGTGAGACATATCCCCAGTAGCTTGTACCGGTTGCCACTGCCAGGCCAACAGTGGAGGCGTTTCTCTCGAAGCTTTTGATTTCGGCGACCTTATTGTCAGTTTTCTTTTTTCCCCCCGAAAGAAGAGGGTTTGGGTGGCGCATCGGGGATGGCTTTGGGTAGGTTAGGCCGAGCTCGACTGCCGCGCGCAGCACAGAAACATGCAATATTTTCGGGGTCTGCTTTGAGCTCCGTATATATATATATACCACGTCCGCGTTTCTCTCTGTATTCGCCGCTTTTTGGTGGGGCCAAGTCAACCGACGCCTGCAAGAGCCACGACCACGACCACGGTGGTGGTATCGTCGAACACCCGTGTCTGTCACCGGAGGCGTGCTACGATAGAGGTAGAACGTTTTTGGCCGAAATGGGTGTCTGGATAATCGGGTTCCTTAACCCAAAATCGTCACAAGTTTCGTTCTTGCCTTGCAACACTTTTTTTTCCATTTCTATATCGTAGTTGAGCCATGGGGTTGTTCATCGCATAGCCCTTTTAGTAGTACCCTCCATAATTAGGTTTTGGGTGGTGGTACAGAGCTGCTCAAGTGACCAACCACCCTCACGAAAAAAAACATGGTGCACCTCCTCTACCGTAGCATGCGTCCACTGGGATTTTTTTTGCAGTCCATGCTACAGTAGTATGCTACGTCGCGTTTTCTCTTCACTGGCTAGCTGTGCCTCTCGCGGCTGCCGATATCACGACAGAACTGCAGCAGGCGCCGGAAGGCGCAAGGTTTTGACACGGGAGTTCGCCGGAGCCACGGTGCCACTGCTCTCGTCAACCAGACCGCCTCGTACATTTGAAAAGGGCAGCCCCGAGGGCCGAGGGCAGGACCGAACTAAGTCATCCGCGCGTGGTTCGACCTATCGATTGCAGGGTGAAGCACAAAACGGATATTGATACTCATTACCGCCCCGACTTTATGAAGATTTCGTGCTTCTTTTCCTCCTCCCGCCCCGCCGGCTCCCCCACACCCGGACCCTTCTCTGCCACCAGCAACAGGTGCTTTCCACGGTGATCGTGAGCGTTCAGACAGGATAGCTTAAGATAGATGACGAGCGTATGCTGTTAATAGACGATCGTTTTCCCCCTTGTTTTGTTTTCTGCGAGCTCTTCCCTTTGTCATTATCTTCCCCCTACACGCCGTGCTGACTGTTTATTGCGTTTTGATACGGAAACATGTCGCCCAAAATGGGCTGTCTTGTCCTTTATTCTCTGGCGGAGAGGGTCGATCGCTCACGCAGTATTACCTGGAGTTTAGCCGCGCGCTTGCGTTCTTCTTCGTCCACCCTCCGACGGTGTTCCTTGAGAAGCTCGGCGTCGGCCTCGTCCGATTCCCTGCACGCGGGCAAGACAACGAGTCGTCGGGGTACGTGTCACGTGCGCAAACCTTCGGTGCAGTGCGGGTGGCGAGTGACCCTCCCGTTGTCGAAGAGCTCTTAGACCAGGATAGAACAGTCGAGTAAATAAATGGAGGGCCTAATTACTCGGGGCCGCTCGCCGTTATCGCATGGTGTGAGCGGTTTGGCTTGCTTGGCTGTTGTCGAAAGTTGTGCACAGGCCATTTCCATCTCTCGCCCTCAGGCTAGAAGTGTGGCTTTTATGTACCGTCCTTGGTTCTCCTGAACACTACATATAGCACCTACGATGGAAAAAAAAAACGGCTACTTTCGTAAAAACTGCTCTTCAGTGTAAGCCATGAGCATTATGGCTTGTCCCAGGCCGAGTATATCTCGTCTTGATCAACAAAACGGTCAGCAAATAAAACCCATGCACTGGTGCCCATCGCAAACACCGCCATCGAGCCCAGGTCAACAATGCTGGCGGGTGCTAGCAACCCCCAGCTTCTGTATTCCATACGCCGCTGATCGTCGATGCGCGGTGCCGGTTCGATGCGTATGTAAATCAAAATTCGAGGCTCATAACCTGTTGGAAAGATGTGTGCCGAAATTCTGCATCTATTGTCACAGAGACACAGCCACTGCTGCACACTCAAGCTGAAACACGTTATCTGAGCGGCAAGTGCGTGTGCTCTGAATGGGTTAACTATCTGCACGCGGACGAAACAACCGACTAACCAAGCGACCACGAGTTCAATCTAGGGTTCGAGAAAAAGTACTCGACCGAATTGACTCTGGAGCAACTCCGCGCGGTTTCGCGACCTGGTCGTGCTCCGTCCGGGCATGGTAGGGACGCGAGGGTCTATGGGCATACGACTACGGTTATGCATGACATGAGCATACCCCCACCCCTCCCACACTTGAACTGATAGAAGTTAGTCGCTCCCATGTCTGTTTGTTTTTCAAAACGGACCTCTGTTTCTGCGCGCGGAACTCCCTCTGCTTGTAGTTCTCCGCCTGGATGCTGGCCAAGCGGTCCTTCTCGGTCTTACGCCTGCGTTCCATGTCGTCGACCTGTAGTTGTTGTTTGTCGAAAGTTTGAGTCGTGGTTCGAAGAACAGTCACTGCCACACAACTAGCTCATAAGTTCGAAGGGTATACGGTGATGGTCTATGTAAGCAATACAAGGGTATTTGAGCCTGTCCTGTGACCATGACCTAGATTTTTGGTGATGAGTTAATTCGAGAACAGCAACAGCAACAACATCAGCAACAATGACAACAACAACAACAACAACAACAGCAACAACAACAACAACAACAACAACAACAACAACAACAACAACAACAACAACAACAACAACAACAACAACAACAACAACAACAACAACTCGACATACTGTATTTCCGACACGCTCGGTTGGTGTTCGTCTCGCTTGACCCGCCCACCGAAATGGCTTGGGCTACCGCAACTAGCGACTCATGGCGGTGACGCAGCGGCAAAACGAGAGTGAGCGCACGGATGGTGAGCGGGAATCCCCTACGGATGTTTGAGGACCAACGCCCAAACGGGTAGGGTGGATCGTAAATGATCCGAGTCTGGCGGGAAGGCTTCTTGGTCTGGGTTTTTGTTAGTGGATGAGCTGCGGCAAGTTCCACACTACCCGGAGAGTTTACTCTTCGGGTGGCTATCCCCACCGCACCAGGCCCCTTCGGGGGTCAGGTCGGGTCAACATGCTCAAGTTCCCGAAGGTCGTAGACAGCAAGGGCTGATACTTCCGAGGGAGCATAGAGTGAATTGACACACGACACGAAGTAATACGTGGAAGTGTGGAGGGCGTAAGCTTTATTTTGACCCATCCGGCGGAGGATAAAAAAAAGAAAAAAAAAAAATGTTAAACGTGGGGGGGGGGGCGCCAACCGGCCGACGTTGTCGCGGAAGCGTAGCTTTAAAAAACACGATCGTTACGAAACAAAGGACTAGAACCGTCGGCCAAAAATCTCTGTTACTTCGGCAGCCTTAATGATACGTATCGACCTGTACCTACCCTACTGCCCTGCAAGTGCGCGCGCGGAACGTTGAGAGCAGCGACGAGGGCCATCAACTCCTACTCACTGCTGCATCCGGTCTTCTGAGGGGGCATGCTTAGGAATGTGCCCAAAACCTCCTCTACGTACGAAAGCATCATACCTCGCCCTGAAGTTGGGCCTTGCACAGCTCAATGTCCTGCATTTCTCTCTCGAGGCGGGCTTGCCGCTCTACTTCCTTTTCCGCCTGGAAGGCGAAGGCGGAGAAAGGGCGGGACGGGGTCGTCGTTCGGAACTACAGCAACATGCGATCACGGTCGGGGGGGGGGGGGGGGGGGGGGGGGGCTTTTTTCGC